>CM046426.1:29365787-29665787 GCA_025506505.1 Flaveria sonorensis
TTGTAATAGAGATAGCATTGTTGGTTGTCTATGTGGATGGGAGTCTCTTTGAAATTGAATCCATAGTGCAGTATCTGATTCTGAATCCGAAGCACTTGAGCACAGGAACTTGCAGTAGCAATGTATTCAGCCTCAGCATTTGATGTAGAGACACAGAATTGTTTCTTGCATTGCCATGAGACAATCCTTCCACCAAGGAATTGACATCCCCCAGATGTGGACTTTGTAGTCATGTTGCAACCACCATAGTCACTATCTGTATAAGCATACAGATTGAAGTCAGAACTCTTTGGATACCAAATGTCAAGCCTGGGATAACCTTTGAGATATTTAAGAATCCTCTTTACAGCAACCAGATGTGACATCTTGGGGTTGGCTTGATACGTTTCACAAATGCATGTGGCAAACATGATATCAGGCCTACTAGCTGTTAGGTACATAGGAGACCCAATCATAGCCCTATAAAGATGTTCTTCCACACACTCCCCCTCAAGATCAGGTCCTAGGGAGTGGTTTCTGGCTATGGGTGTCTTAGCAACCTTACATTCAGTCATGTTGAATCTTGTAAGTATGTCTTGCATATACTTTGACTGACTTATGAAGATGCCATTGCCAACTTGCTTCACTTGAATTCCCAGAAATAAATTTAGTTCCCCCATGGCACTCATTTCAAATTGTTCTTCATCAGCCTCTCAAAGTCTTTACAGAAGTTTGGATTAGTTGACCCAAAGATAATGTCATCCACATATACTTGAACCAGCATTAAGTCATTCCCTGTCCCTTTGATGAAGAGAGTTCCATCTATAGTAACCCTCTTGTAACCATGTTGGCAGAGATACTGAGATAGTGTTTCATACCACTTCCTTGGATCTTGGTGCAGCCCATAAAGAGCTTTATCAAGCTTGCAGACATAATCAGGATGATCTGGGTCTACAAAGCCAGGTGGTTGTTTAACATACACCTCTTCATCAATCACCCCATATAGAAAAGCACACTTAACATCAAGTGGTAGACCTTGAAATCCTTAGATGCAGTAAAAGCCAGGAATATTCTTACAGCTTCAAGTCTTGCCACAGGAGCAAAAACATTTGTGTAATTAATTCCGTCTTCTTTTGTGTACCCTTGAGCAACTAGTCTTGCCTTGTTCTTGATAACAAGTCCTCTATCATCCTTCTTGTTCCTAAAACCCATTTGGTTCCTATGACAGTCTTCCCTTGAGGAAGAGGACATAGGTTCCAAACCTTTTGTCTTCTGATTTGAAGTAGCTCTTCGTGCATAGCTTCAACCTAGCTTCCATCCTTCAGAGCCTCATCAACTTTCTTTGGCTCAATCTGGGACAAGAAACAAGAGTGGGGACAAACATTTTGATCATGGGTTTTTCCTCTTGTTCTCACCCCAGTCTCAACATTTCCAATGATGTTTGTGGTGGGGTGTGACTTGTGGATCCTTGGTTGAGGGATCACAGCAAGTTGGTTGGACAGATCCAGATTGGAGAAATTTAGATCTGGCAATGGAGTGTCACCCACCACATTAGCACATTTATCAAGTGAGACTTGATCTAATGAATATGTGACATCATTTATGTTGTCCTCTATGGAGTGGTTATCAACATCCAGAAATTCTTGATCACTATCACCACCTCTGTTTCCTCCTGCATTTGAAGCTCCTTCTTTTGTGTTTTGAAGCTCTGAGCTAGAATTTGAAGGTACCTTAGATGTATCAGCAGAATTTGTCATGTTTGTGCTGATAGGATCTTCATTTGCATGGTTAGTCACCAAAGGAGCTAAAGTCATAATCTTGCTTGGTCTTCTCAGCTCAAATCTTGGGTCAGGATCTCCTGTTGATATATTATTTGTAGATCCTGAAACATTCTCACAAGACTTGTTAAAACAGTTGGTAACTAAGTCAAGATCAAATAGCCAATCCGGACCAGAACCTTTCACACTTGGAGTGTGCTCATTGATGGTCACATTGGCTGACTCCTCAACTACTCTAGTTCTGAGATTGTATACTCTATAAGCCTTAGCTTGCGAAGAGTATCCAATAAAGTGTCCATCATCTGACTTCTCATCAAATTTGGCTACTTGATCTTTGGTATTCAAGATGGTGCAAGGACATCCAAATGACCTGAGGAAACGAATAAATGGTCTTCTTTTGTGCCACAGCTCATAAGGAGTCTTACCATAAGCCGTAACCACTAAACTCTGTTCTGCACATAGCAGGCTATGTTAACTGCCTTTGCCCAGAAGGTGATGGGTAGTTTAGAGTCAGACAACATGGTTCTTGCAGCTTCAATAAGTGTCCTGTTTCTCCTCTCAGTAACACCATTTTACTGAGGAGTCTTGGGAGCACTATATCGTCTTGTAATACCCTTTTCATCACAAAATGTATCAAGGATTTGATTCTTAAACTCTGTTCCTTGATCACATCTTATGGTTTTGACCTTGTGATCGGATTTGGTTAAGAATGAAATTCTTTAAGATCTCAGGGGTCTCATCCTTAGTTCCAAGGAAAAAGATGTAAGGCCCCATTCTAGGAGACCTCATAGTTGGACAATCATAGCATTATTATATTAATCAATACACATTTCATAAAACATTGTAGCGGAATTAAGTTAACAAAAACCATTCATGCATATAATTAATGTTGCAAAATAATACATCGTTGTAATTTAAAGTTACAAAATAATCAATTAGTTGTATTACAATACAACAAAATCATTAAGCATGAACGGATGCCAGTCTTGTCCCGACAAGTAGCTGTCCCCGAGTTCCATCCTCAACAATATTTACCTGCCAACTGAAAATGCATAAAAGTCAGCGTTGCTAAGTGAGTTCTAGTTTTAAAAGTATAAAAGTACCTCGTATGATTTGTATATGAAAATATCCCTTTTGAATAAAATATACTACTTTCGTATGTGAGCACGCATCATACGTACATTCAGATAATATTCATAATTATCATCATTATCTTTCCCATTCTTCCTTTCATTATTATCTTTCACTTTTCTTTCGGACCAATGTGCAATACCCCGAACCTCATGCACTAAGCTGGTGTTGCGCCTGAGGTCTATAAATAGACCCCGAACATTGTGCACTAAGCTGACCCAGTCACCTGGGGCAAGCGGCAATGGTCATAACAATCTCAAGGATTAACCCTGTGTACATCCTTCGGGTTAGCTAAACCATACCCAGTTGAGCTAACGACAACGTGGTCGTGCACCTCCATTCAATTTGCTTGCAAGACTTTCATTCTTTCATTATGTTGATTAATGGTAATACTTTATGAGCATAATCACACCACGTAAATCCACATAATAATACATAATAAGGACCATAAGAACAACCCAAAAACATGCATAAAATAAACAAATAAGAACACCAAGTCAAACCAGGGTCAAACCCTAAAAATCTAATTTCCCAAAATTCTAGAAAATTTTCTAAGTATTCTAGGCACATGAATCCTGCTTGGGCGCATTAAGACTATGTGGGCGTATGAGCCAACACTTAGGCGTCTGGGCCCTAACTTGGGCGCATGAGGTACTGTTCAGGCGCATGACTAACACTTAGGTGCGTGAGCAAAATGGTTGGGCACATGGGTTAACACTTTGTATTTTGCAGACAAACTCCTAAGCGCATGGGAACTATTGAGGCGCATCAACCTCACTTAAGTTTTTCTCAGGCAAAATTCCAGGCGCATGAGCCCTATTTGGGAGCATTACCAACTGTTGTTCATTTTTCAGAATCAAATTCAAACCCAATCTGCATTCTAACATGTTCTAAGCTTATAACTAGCATTCTAAACATCCCCAACACATTTACATCCATAAAACATAATCATACATGCACATATACGTACGGGTACAAATTAAACAGTTGTAAAACATTTTAAATCATGCATTTTCAGCCCCAAAAAGTTTAAAAACACATAAAACCAGGGTCTAGAACTCACCTGTGCAGCCAACAAGTAAAACTCCTCCAAACTTGAGTGCACAAGAGTTCAAACACCTAAAACAAGCCAAAACAAGCAACCGGACACAAAAAGCACATAAAAATCGGTTTCATGGTTGAAAAAACCCAACAAAACCGAGCCAATTATCAAAGAAATGCTCACCTTCGAAAATAATAAGCTTCTTCTTCACAAACAGAGAGAAAAGTTCCTGCTTCTTTTCTTTCTTCTTTGTTTATCGAAAGCAAAATATGGTATGTGAAGTGGGCGGCCATACCTTCAATATATATTAAAATATTGAATGTTGTACTCTTTTACACTTAGCCCCCTTCTACTTTTGTTCCTTTTTCCCTTTTGCAAGATACTTTCATTTTCTTTTATTTTGACAAAATTTTCTGGTGTTACAAGTCTACCCCCCTTAAAGAGGTTTCGTCCCCGAAACCTGTCATTCTTCAAATAACTGTGGGTAATGCTGTCTCATTTCTTCTTTAGTCTCCCACGTAGACTCTGAACTCTTTCGGTGTTTCCACTGCACCCGCACAAGTGGAACCACTTTATTTCTCAGTCTCTTCTCTTTCCGGTCGATGATTGCCACTGGTTGCTCTACATAATTGAGCCTTTCATCCACCTCAATATCCTCTAATGGCATGATCATATCTTCATCAGCTAAGCATTTTCTCAGATGAGATACATGGAATGTCGGATGAATTCCACTTAACTCATCAGGCAGTTCTAACTGATAGGCCACCTCTCCTACTTGTGCGATGATTCGGAAAGGCCCTATGTATCTTGGACTCAGCTTACCCCTTTTCCTGAACCGGATGATCCCTTTCCAAGGTGAGACCTTTAACATGACTCTATCACCCATGTTGAATTCAATTGGTCTATGCCTTTTGTCGGCATACGAATTTTGTCTATCTTTCGCAGCCTTCATAAAGGCTTTGATCTTATCTAACTTCTCAGTCATAGCCTCCATCACCTCAATACTTCCCAACTCCTTCTACCCGATATCACCCTAACACCTGGTGTCCTACACCTTCTACCATATAGCATCTCATATGGTGGCATGCCAATGCTGGCATGATAACTGTTGTTGTATGAGAATTCTGCTAACGGTAGGTGATCATCCCAACTTTCTCCAAAGTCGATCACGCATGCTCGGAGCATGTCCTTGAGCGTCTAAATCGTCCTCTCAGACTGAAATATGTCTGGGGGTAGTAAGCCATCCTAATGTGTAGCCACATCCCCATTGCATCATGGAATCTTTTCCAAAACTTTGATGTGAACCTGGTGTCATGGTCTGACACAATAGACACTAGCACACCATGACGAGCTACAATCTCTTTGATGAACAGATCCACCAGTCTCTCAGATGAGTATGTCTCACGGATCGGTAGGAAGTGAGCGCTCTTCGTTAAACAATCAACTATCACCCATATGGTATCGTACCCCCTTGCCGTAGAAGGTAACTTCATGATGAAGTCCATGGTGATGTGCCCCCACTTCCACTCAGGTATATCCAATGGTTGGATCTTCCCGTATGGCTTACGATGCTCTGCCTTCACTTGCAAGCAAGTAAGGAACTTACTAACATACTCCACTACATCATGCTTCATTCCCGGCCACCTGTAATCTTTCTTCATGTCTTGATACATCTTGGTAGCACCGCGATAAATGGAGTATCGAGTCTTGTGAGCTTCATCCATGATTCGTCCCCGTAAGTCTCCGTAACGAGGGATCCACATCCACCTAAAGCGGGTTCTAACTCAGTGGGAATTTTCTCCCAACTCCGTGACCAGACCTCTCATCCTTTCAGAGTTAAGGGGATCTTCTTTCAATGCCTCATTTTGAAATTCATTAACTTGGGTCATCACGTTAGAGGTCCTCACCAACTAATAAGCTTTCACCCAGATTGTCTCAGGTCTCTCCTTTCGGCTGAGGGCATCAGCCACTATATTAGCCTTACCTGGATGGTAGTGGATCTCACAATCATAGTCCTTGATCAACTCTAACCACCTTCTCTGCCTCATTTTGCTCGAAGAAATACTTTAAGATTTTGTTGTCCATGAAGATTGTGCACTTTGCCCCGTACAGGTAGTGCCTCTAAATCTTTAGTGCGATAACCACAGCCGCTAGCTCCAAATCATGGGTGGGATAATTGACCTCGTGAGTTTTCAACTGTCGAGACGCGTAGGCTATTACCCTTCCACGTTGCATCAACACGCAACCCAGTCTAGAGTAAGAAGCATCCGAATACACCACTAAGTCTTCACTCCCTTCGGATAATGTCAAAACAGGAGCTTGAGTTAATCTTGCCTTTAACTCCTCAAAAGCATCCTCCTGTTCCCGACCCCACACAAACTTCACGTCCTTGCAAGTCAATTTAGTCAAAGGTGACGCTATCTTGGAAAAGTCTTGAATGAATCTCCTATAGTATCCCGCCAATCCCAAGAAACTTCGAATCTCGGATGGCGTCTTTGGAGACTTCCATTGCATCACCGCCTCAACCTTCGCCGGGTCCACCATAACTCCTTCAGAGTTCACCATGTGACCCAAAAATTGAACTTCACGCAACCAATAAGCACACTTAGAGAATTCAGCATATAGCTTCTCCCTTCTAAGTGTCTCCAATACCTCGCGTATATGGCTGGCATGTTCTTCCTCCTTATTTGAATAAATCAGGATATCATTAATAAACACAATCACTGATTTATCTAACATTGGCCAACACACTCGGTTCATCAAATCCATAAAGGCAGCTGGCACTTTAGTTAGACCGAAAGACATAACGAGAAACTCGTAGTGTCCATAACACGTGCGAAAAGCTGTCTTAGGGATATCCTGCCCCTTAACCTTCAATTGATGGTAGCCAGATCAAAGATCTATCCTTGAGAACCAACTGGCATCTTGGAGCTAATCGAACAAGTCATCAATTCTTGGTAGGGGATATCGGTTCCTCACCGTTAACTTGTTTAACTCCTGGTAGTCTATGCACATCCTCATACTACCGTCTTTATTCTTGACAAACAAGACCAGAGCACCCCAAAGAGATACTCGGTCGGATGAATCCTTTATCTATCAATTCCTGCAGTTGAACCACTAGTTCCTTCATCTCGGTCGGAGCTAACCGATACGGTGCTTTGGCAACGAGTTGAGCATCGGGTATCAGATCAATCTGAAACTCGATCTGGTAGCACACCTGGTAAGTCTTTTGGGAACACGTCTGGAAAGTCACACACAACCGGTACATCAGGCAATTATGGTACTGACGTGTCCACATCCTTTACGTAAGCCAGGTAGGCACTACATCCTCGCTTCATGCACTTCTCTACCACTGCCATCGAAATCACCTTCGGAACCATAGTGACGCGATCCCCGTACACTGTTACAGAACTTCCATTGGCCGCAATTAATCAAATCATATTCTTCCGACACATGATGTTTTCCTCATAGGCTGCTAACCAATCCATCCCTAGTACTACATCAAATCCACCTAGGGGCATCACAAATAGTGTAGCAGAGAACCTATGGCCTTCTAATTCTATGTCGCAACCTTCTATAATATCAGAAATTCTGGTAGACTTACCAATAGCAGTTTCTACATCAAATGGTTCATCAATACTTCTACTACTAACAAGAAACTTAGCACAGAAAGCAGCAGAAATGAAACTCCTACTAGTACCAAAATCAAACAACACAGAGGCACAAGTTTGGTTTACTAGGAAACATACCTAATACGACATCAGGGTCTTTTCGGGCCTCCTCCCGCGTCATTGTGAAGGCTCTGGCACTTGCCTTCTGTCCTCCTTCCTCCGCCTTCTTCTTCGTCCCGGAACTCTCTGCCCTTTGCTTCTTGCAATCCCTGCTCACGTGTACCTCTTCCCCACAAATGTAACACCTCAACATCCTACACTCCTTAGCAATGTGACCAAGCTTCCCGAACTTGAAGCAAAAATTTAATCCCATCTTGCATTCCCCGATGTGCTCCTTCCCACACTTACCACATCTCTTTGTCCCCGAGCTTGATGACACCACCCTACGGTCACCCACCCTCATTCTCTTGTTACTTGGGGTGAAACCGCCACTCCCAAACCGTTTGCCACTCCAGCTCTTATCACCACCACCTGTCTTCCTCACCTCAACCACCACTCTCTCCTCGTAAAGCCTCCCAGCTAGATCGACTGCTGACATAAATGCGCTTGGTCGGGCAATAATCAAATGTTTGCGGATATCAGCTAGCAATCCCTGCACATACCTCTTAATCTTCCTCGATAGCGGCGTCACCTGATCCGGCACCAACCTCGCCATCTCACTAAACTTGGTAGTGTGCTGTTGGTGTGTCATGGTGCCCGCCTCTAGCTATAAGAACTCTTTCTCAATCTTATCGAGTTCTCGGTGAGGACAGAATTCCTCAATCACCATTTTCTTCAACTCTCCCCACTTTATTCTCCCGATGGCCCTGCTGCCCTCAGCTTGGACAATATTGTCCCACCAACACAGAGCTGAGTCGACAAACGAGTGAGTGGCGAACTTCACCTTTTAGTCCTCCCTGCACTCACTAATCTCTAACACCACCTCCATTTCTCTTACCAAGCGGTGGACAGCGGCAGCATTACCGTTGCCATCAAAAGTAGGGGGTTTGCATCATTGGAATGCCCCATAACTACACCCCTTCATGGTTTCCCGCACTTCCACCTCCTCTTCATCACTGGAGGCTGCCATCCTAGTGTTCAGTTCCTCCTCCTCACCATCATTCTCCCTTCTCCCAACCGTCTTCCTTCTCTCCTCCTCCTTCTCCTTCTTTTCATCCATTCTCACAGCAAGGATGACTTTAGTCACTACAGACGGTAGGATCGTCTGCATGACTTGGTGAACCTCCTCAACCACTGTCTCTTTCACTGAGGCCCTCAAGTTGGCACTCTCATCACTGCCCTCTGGGTGATGAAGTTCGGGCTCAGCTGGAGCCGTCTCTGCAGTCTTAGTCTTGTTCCTTGCGGTCTGTGGTCTACCACCACGACCACCCCGTGTTCCACATCGAGAAGCCTTAGACGATCTTCCACCAGCCATCCTCTAAACACTATAAGATTCAAACACCAACACGGTCATTCAAGGTAATAGCTCAGTTTATGTCAAGTATAGTAAGTCCCTAATTATAGTGGCCAGTTGTGATTAGCCACTTACTTTACTCTTCATCCCCTAAGCATTTTCTATCCTGACTACATTAGTAATTAAATCTTCTAAGAGCACATAAATCAAATAGCACACACACATAATACCGGTTAACATTTAAGAAAAGATATACCTGATGGTACGTAGCTACTCGGGCTGGCATTCCTCCATTCGGTCCCATTCTCAGTTTCAGTTTAGGTTTTTGAAAATATTTACCCATTTCTCTTAAACTTTGGCTCTGATACCAACTTGTAAGGCCCCGTTCCAGGAGACCTCACAGTCGAACAATCATAGCATTATTATATTAATCAATACACATTTCATAAAACATTGCAGCGGAATTAAGTTAACAAAAAACCATTCATGCATATAATTAATGTTGCAAAATAATACATCGTTGTAATTTAGATTTACGAAATAATAAATTAGTTGTATAACAATACAACAAAATCATTAAGCATGAACGGATGCCAATCTTGCCCCAACGAGTAGCAGTCCCCGAGTGCCATCCTCAGCAATATTTACCTGCCAACTGAAAATGCATAAAAGTCAGCGTTGTTGAGTGAGTTCTAGTTTTAAAAGTATAAAAGTACCTCGTATGATTTGCATACAAAAATATCCCTTTTGAATAAAATACATTACTTTTGTATGCGAGCACGCATCATACGTACATTCAGATAACTAGCATTCTAAACATCCCCAACACATTTACATCCATAAAACATAATCATACATGCACATATACGTACGGGTACAAATTAAATAGTTGTAAAACATTTTAAATCATGCATTTTCAGCCCCAAAAAGTTTAAAAACACATAAAACCATGGTCTAGAACTCATCTGTGCAGCCAACAAGTAAAACTCTTCCAAACTTGAGTGCACAAGAGTTCAAACACCTAAAACAAGCCAAAACAAGCAACCAGACATAAAAAGAACATAAAAATCAGTTTCATGGTTGAGAAAACCCAACAAAACCGAGCCAATTATGCAAAGAAATGCTCACCTTCGAAAATAATCAGCTTCTTCTTCTTCACAAACCGAGAGAAAAGTTCCTGCTTCTTTTCTTTCTTCATTGTTTGTCGAAAGCAGAATATGGTATGTGAAGTGGGCGGCCATACCTTCAATATATATTAAAATATTGAATGTTGTACTCTTTTACACTTAGCCCCTTCCACTTTTGTTCCTTTTTCCTTTTTGCAAGATACTTTCATTTTCTTTTATTTTGACAAAATTTTCGGGTGTTACAAAAGACCCAATTGAATCTTGTGAAATCATCTGTGATCACTAAGCAGTAAGAGGTCCTTCCTAAACTCATTAAACTGGTGGGGCCAAACAAATCCATATGTAATAGGTGTAGGGGAGTAATGACGGAGTTCATTTCCTTTGGTTTGTGAGACACTTTGTGTAGCATCCCTTTCAGGCATGCAACACAGTGGTCATCACTTGTAAACTCTTTCTTTGGCATTCCAGTTACCAAATCATTCTTAATCAATTTATTCATATTCTTAAAGTTTACATGGCACATTCTTTTATAAAAAGGAATGACTAATCATTATTTGCTTTAGACAGAAAGCAAGAAACTTCTCCTGATGGAGATGTTTCATGTAAATCCATCTTATACATGTTCCCTCTCCTAGGGGCTCTGAGCAGGATATGCTCTTATGAATGGCCACCCCGGGCTTGAGAACGATGCACTCATGCTCAGTGAGGAGCATATGGTGTTTCTGATCACAAAATTAAGATACACTCAGAAGATTGTATCCAAGCTCTTTGACAAAGTTTACCTTTTCATTGCTGAGCTTACCATTTATGACTCTGCACCTTCCAGAAATGTAACCACTAGAATCCCCTCCAAAAGCAACTAGTCCTCTATTAATTTCTCAAAATTTTGAAGCAGAGAACCATTGCCAGTCATGTGCCTGGAACAGCCACTATCAATAATCCAAATGTTCTTCTTGGGCCTTAGCTATTCCTGCACAAAAAGAGATGATTAGTTACACTTAGAAACCCAATCCTCATTGGTATTGGGCTTAATAAAATGAGTTGAAGACAATGTAACAGTAAGTGATCTATATTCAAGCTTTGAGGATCATTTGTTGTTGTTGATGAAGAACTTTTAGTCACATGGTCTTCCTTCATCTTCCACACCACCTTTGGGAGATTGGGCCTGATCTTCAAAGCTTCAGAAGTTTTGAAAACTTCAAAAGTCTTGGAGACTAGACCTTCTAAAGATCTTGCTATCACTGCTACAAGCTTTAGTACTTCGGAAGCATTCCTTTCTTTTGAAACCAACTTTTCTTCCGAAGGCAATTTTTAACTTGTCTTCTTCTTCATTTTGGAGCTTCCGAAGGAAACAGATTTTCCTTCTGAAGCTGTTTGTTCCTTCTTCTTCTCAGAAATGTTCTTCTTGGTCATATGAATGGCACTTTTGGGATTGTACTTACAATCCTTACCCAGATGAGAAGTACTACCATACATGACACAGTTGAGTTTCTTCCTTCTGAGAGTCTTCTTTTGAGAGCAAGACTGAGTTTGATCACTTTCCCTCTCCATCTTCATCTTTAGAGATGATGCAACAAGCTTTTATGGAGAGACTTGCTCTTGGAGCTGGATGGTTCAGGCTGTGTAGCAGTGGTACACAGCTGGTCAGTCTTCTTCTTCTTGCTAGAATGATTTGGAACTAAACTAGAACTCCTGGTACTAGAGTTCATATTTGAGTCTTTAGTCTTTACCACTTCAAAACCTATAGAAATAAACACTTGTTTCCACTTTGAGTCAAAAGTGGCCTTGATTTCTTGAGCCTTCTTTGATATTCTCTTAGCTCTTCTAATCAAGTTCTTTCTCTTTGACTTGGTCATTCCAGACTCTTTCCTCTTCTCAGGAGAATAGTGACCCTTCTTAGGATGACCTTCTTCACTCTTCTCTGAGTCATCCTTCACTATCTCCTCTTCATCCTTTTTAACAATGGGGTCTATGAGGGGAAGCTCATCTTCACAAGTTCCACACCTTTGGGATCTTACAGACAATAGACTATGTGGAGGAGCTATCTTAGTAGATCCAAGTCCCTGCTTATTCTGGTAACAAAATTTTGCATGTAGGGATGAGGATATTATGTTCTTGAAGGTCTCTTCTTCAAGAACACATTTTTCTACCCTGGCTTTGCTAATCACAAGCTCAGCCTGGCATTCAGTTAACTTTGAGATAAGATCTTTGATTTGAGTCCTGTAGTTTGTATGCTCATGCTTAAGAGTTGAAATGGTTTTCTCTAGATCTTCTATCTTCATCCTATGGTTAGAGATGATCCTAGGAGTTTAGCAGCAATTGCTGAATTCTTAAAGGAGCATGAACAAGCAGAGAAAGAGTTACAACAGACTCCTGAATTGATAATGTTGGAAGAAGGAGGGATTGAGGATGAACAAACTGAAAAACCTTCTACTGTTGACAGTCCTGCTATTATTGAACCATCTGTGGAGAGTATGATAGAGAAGGCTAAGACTAATGATCTTATGATACACGCCATGTTCCTGATCAACCATGGATATGATGCAGATGTAGTGTTTAGCATGACTTATAAAGGGATGGCAGAAGAGGTGAAAAAGATGGAAAAGCTACTTGAGCCAACCTATGTGACTGAATATGAAAAAGAAAAAGAAACTGCTAAATCAGTCACAAGTATCTCTAAGTCTACAAAGAAGGATGACACACAAACTGCATATCCTGATCCTTATAGTATGACAGATAAGGAGATGAAGGATTATCTTTCTAAACATGGATTTACAAAAAGAAAGCTTGGGAACATGAAAACCAATTCACTAACGGCTGCTATGTTGAAAATGATTAATGAGAAAAGAGATAGGCTGAAATCTCTTGAAGAAGAAGTGATTAGGAAGAAGCCCAGAACAAGAACATCTGCCCAAGATGTACAATTAACAACAAAAGACAAAGATGTTTTGGCCCCTATTCTGCACAAAAATCCAGAGTGGTTCATTGAACCTTCACAACTGAAACTTCAAGAAGGTTTGACCACTACTGAGATGATTAGAGGGGTATCTACTCCCAAAGGCAAAACAGATGTCAAAATTATTACCTGGAAGTACCATAGCAGTTGGAACATGTTCATGGTGAAGAGAATCTCAGGCTTGGTGTAGTTCTTTACTGAATATACAGCCTTGGTTAGTGCTATGAAGGTCCATGATTTAAAAGAGTTGGCTGATCTGGACATAATCAATCATGATGGGATGTACAGGGTTATGAGTTTATGGATATTCTAAAGATGTTTAAGAGAACTAATAACTTCATGTCTTTAAAACCCATCTGTACTAGAAAAGACAAAACATTCAGTAATCCCTTTGAACAGAGAAGAAAAAGAGAGGCTGAAGAGGTGGTATTCCCAGAGCTGCATGTGAAACCAACAGAAACATTAAAAAGAAAATTGATTGCTGGAACACACAAGACCAAACCAATTTCCAATTTGTTTTATGATGAGGAAACCTATGAATTGGTTATTGAGAGGAAATGGGGAGGAAAAGAAGCTCCTGAGATCAGAATCTTTAGTGGTTATGAATTGAGATTGCTTAATGAATCCTATGTGCACTACATCTACACAAGACACTTCAAACCCCTCAATAATAAGGCTGCTAAAGATGATTTAGAGTTTGTGCTTAAGTGTATCAAGATTCTCAAAATGGCCTTTGATAGGATAATTAATAAAAGAGAACAAAGAAGGAAGAAGAAATTGCCACTGCAGATGGGAAACATTGTCA
Source organism: Flaveria sonorensis (assembly GCA_025506505.1). NCBI lineage: Eukaryota > Viridiplantae > Streptophyta > Magnoliopsida > Asterales > Asteraceae > Flaveria > Flaveria sonorensis. The sequence goes on from CM046426.1 coordinate 29,379,670, forward strand.
AGCTTGAAGTGGATGCTGATGGTTCCCTCCTGATCCATAGAGATGGGTTATCATCAATTTTAGTTTGGGAACCCATCTCCTTAAAACAAATGCCTATTGCTACAATCCACACCATGAGTGAGATGAAGATTCATGTGCTAAGCAGAGACAAGATGAAAGAGGCAAAGTATTTTTCTACCTGCTGAAGCTGCACCAACACACTCTACAACAACAGTCCAACAGAAGACATCACATCAAGACCCTCCAGAATCATCACAACCACCACCACCATCACACTCTTAAGGAACCCAGGCAGTATAATCCTTAGGGGGAGTATTGTTAGACCCTGAAAGGATCATACTTGCCAACTTAAGAGGTGGTTGGAGGTTGTTCTGGTTGAAAAACATCACAACAGAAGACTTATTTACAGAGGAACAAAAGACAAGAAAAAGCTAAGTGTGAAGTACCCGCATTTGTTAATGCGAATGACTTGTGAACAAATGCTGACAAGTGTTTGTTCACCCGCATTAACAAATGCGGATGAAGACAGAAGAAATGTTGATGACTTGTTCACCCGCATTAGTCCATGCAGAAGAACAAAAGGAAATGCTGAACAAGACTTGTTCACCCGCATTAGTTTATGCGGATGAACAAATGAAGAAATGCTGACAAGACTTGTTCACCCGCAAAAACTAATGCGGATGAACTAAGTTAATGCTGATGACAAGACAACAAATGCTGATGAAGTCATGTTCATCTGCATGAACTAATACGGATGAACAACTTACAAATGTTTATATTTATTTTGTACTTAGACTAGATTCTCATGTATAAGTCAGGGGTAGTTTAGTCTTTTGTTCAGGTAATGTGTATGCCTATAAATAGGGTTTCATCCCTAACTTTGTAAAAAAGTCGACTTTAACAGTTATAACATCAATATTATACATCATTGACTTATGTGTTCATGTGCTTCATTTTACTCAAACATTTATTTCAGTTTCAACAGTTCTGTAATATAGTAATTCCACGACTATATTACTGATTTAGTCTACATATTCGATCCTAAGTTGAGTCACATCAACTGGGTAATTTCATTCTCAAACCCAGTCATTTTACATGGAAAATTGTTAGTACTTTTAAACATGTGAACTCACCAACGTATGTTGACTTTTTAGAGCATGTCTTTTCAGGTAATTATGCCTAGCTACTTGGACAATGTACTTTATACGAGACCACTCGTTTAAGAGCATTAGACATTAGAACATTTGTTTTGGACTATATGTTACTGTGGTTAGATTTTTAAATGTTTTGGATTGTTCTTGTACTAGTTGTTCTAGTTTTGAACATCTAGATTATTTGTGTATTTATGGAATAACGTTATGGTATTGATTGTTCTTGACAATTGTTCTTTTGTGTCGGGCGACGTCATGATCCATTGAAGGAGAATTCCTTTAGAGATTCTCTTAGACCCCCAATGTGTTATTATGATCCCGTCCGTCGCATCCTCGTGTTCCGCTACTAGCGAGGGTGTGACAGATTGGTATCGAAGCCATTTGTTATAGAGAATTAGGTGGATTATTCGACCTAGACTATAGCCTAAGTACCCGCATGTAGTATGCATCATAAGATTATGTGTGTATTGTTATACATGTGAATGTTTTATGTGAATTATCTGTTGTGTTGTGTAGCCTGCCTTATGTGTTATATGTGATCTTCTTATTTAGAAAAATTTGGTCTTTGTATTATCTGTGCATGCCTTGAGAAAGCATTAGGTAAAGACGTCCTCTCATTATGCACTTGATTATTATTTGATTTGGATTGATAAGTGTGGCTATAAGGATTCTTTAAAGGACTTAGGTTGATAAGCCAACCTTTGGTATGTGTATCGACTGGAGTTAGCTATGTTGTATGAGTCCTTATTTATATCTTATGAGTTGAATACTGGGAGATGGACATGCTAGCTTACCTGACAACAACAGACAAGAGCCATGGCGTATTCGGGTCAGATGACTGCTTTATTAGATCTTGGAATGTACTAAATTGGTTCTTTTGACTTTTCCTTACCCAAGTGAATGCTTTCTCAACCTATTCCTCTGTATAACTTTGGTTACTTAACCTTCGGTTATTGACCAAATTCTTGGTTCTCCAATCATAGATATCACTCTGTACTTAACAAGACATGTTAACGCTGGTAGGAGGAGCTAGGGGTGGCAATGCAATGCAAATTACCATTATGGGTGCACATGTAATTGTAATTTGTAGTGCCAGCGAAGTCTGGCAAACCCTTTTGTGTGATAATAGTCATAGTTAGTATGAATCTTCCATTTTATACATGGGACATTGGAGTTCCTGTTCTTATGATAATCAATGGTGCGGAAACACCAATCCCATTTATCCTTGCATAAGTACAAATAGATCTAGAGCCTTCATGGGAATCATACTAGGACATTTTAGCCCAGTATCTATGAGGCGTTTCTCTTGCTTTTTGTTTTTGTGATCGTGGAAATTGACTACATGTTCAAAATGTACTTGGTCTTTGAAGAGTTAAAGTAGAGAGGTGAGACTCATTGTACCTATGCTACTTTGTTCAAACTGATGAGCTCAAAATGGATCGATCTGTGATGATATATGAACACAATTCAATCTAAAACACATAAGTATTCAATTCAACACAAGCAAAACAACAAAAATTCATAGAGTTTTCATTGATTAGCATATAGAAGAATACAAAGTATAGAAAACAGTTACAAGACGTCTAAATCTCACTCCAAACTTTTTACACAAAACATATCTATGCTATTTATACTAATCAAGAAAACAAAGGAACATATTTACATAAAAAGTCCCTATACTATGACAAAACTATACAAGACACATAAAGACAAATGTTAATCTTCCAAGAAGCATCTACAATACTCCCCCTAAGATTGACATTGTCTTCGGTCTCCAAAATCTTTTTCTTCATCTTTATCTTCATTCTTTGATCTTTTATCTTCAGTCTCCTCTCTTAATCTCCATCTTGATCTTCAGTCTTCAGTCTCCTCTCTTCATCTCCAGTTTGATCTTCAGTCTTCATGCTCCAAAGAAATCCTCTGGTTCTTCTTTGATTATGAAAACTGGTTTCTCTTTGTATAGCTCCTGCTCCCTTAATGCTTTTGCAATAGCTGCTTTGAATTTTTCAGCAATAATGCCTTGTTCCGGCTTTGCTTCATTTGATTTAATCTCCAAGTTCTTCATCAATTCCAGTGTTTGCCTTGACAGACCTGCTATATCAACATTTGGATAGCATTCAATTGGGTTAGAATTGTCTTTATAATGAATTTCTAATACACCTTTACTAGAAATCCTCATGAACTCAATATCCTTTATGTCTTTCTTCACAATGTTTGCATAAGCTAAGGCTTTCCTCAATGAAATTCGTTCCATAGCTGCGTTCATCACTTTGATTATAGACATAAAATACTTCTTATCGTTTTCTGTTGTTTCAGGAACTACTTTCTCAAACTTTTGAATGGACAGAAATGAGATATAACTGGGATATAAAAGTTTAAGCTTAAAAACACCAAACAATGACATCATATCTTTATCCCAATCTTCTAAGTTTCTCACCAACTTCAATTCAAAAGTATTAGAATTATAAAACCATCTTAAAATTGGTTTTGACTTTTGAGTCCCTTCAATCACCTTAAATCCAGGATTTGTAACTTTCTCGAAATACTAATCACTGAAAACATCGAGAAATTTTTCTTCACCAACTTCTTTTTCAACACCTTTCTTCTTTTTCTTTAAAGAATGAAAATATTCTTTGTCTTCTTGATCACACCTCGTTTGTAAAAATGAACTCATTCGAGTTATTCCTCTATTCAACAATTGCACAAAGTTTTCTCCACGCTTAGCTTTAGATGGATTAATCAATGGCAATTTATTTAACTCTTTGAGATCTTGAACAGGAAGTTTTATGATACTTGAGAAAAAATGATAAACGTCACAGATTGTATTAACTCTTTTGATCAAAAATGCATCAAAAATCTCATCATATTTCCATGCGACGATCTTTACTTCTTTTGTAGTATCAGGAACAATCATAGCATTGAGTAATTCTAAAATAGATTGCCCTTTCTGCAATGCATTGCGAAGTAGATCACCAGTCATTCGATCTTTGTTCCACAATTGCCTTGTTCCATAGAGAATTGATAACTTTGTCTTTGAGTCTCTGGAAACATCTTCATAAGCTCTCTTCTTCCTTCATAAGCTGTGCTTTTCTTAGCCATAGACTTAATTTCTTAAGGCTTCAAAATACTCATTCTTTTTGTTATTTCTAAGTACTGAGGATTGTCCATGTCTAGCACAATCATCTTGTTTGTTTGTCTTTCTGTTTCTTGAAAGCTCCTTACCAAATTCCTTAATGATTCTGCTTGTAATCTCTTGAGCTTCTTCCATGGATAGTTTCTTGATTGTAACCATGTTCTTAAAGCAATTACATTCATATCATTAGGATCTGGATGGTGTAATTATGATGTTAGGATATCATCAACATTTATACTTTCACTAATTGGATTCCATTCACCATGTTCAACAACTATCTCATTCGGATCAATTGGTGCACTAGATTCAGCAGCTATGCACTTCTCAAACTCTTCATTGATTTGAGATAAGTCAACCTATCTAAAAATACTCTGTTATACTTCATCTTGACCAGATAATTATACCTTTCATCAATATCCATAGGTATATCATCATGACTTACATCAATTGGTGAATAATGTTCATCAACATTAGCTTCTGCTAAATCTTCATCATCTAATACTTCATTATACCATTCATCACCATATTCAGCTTCAATATCATCAAGAGCTTCAATGGTTTCATGAATATCATACTCTTCTTCTTCTTCTCTAGCAGGTTCATCAACAATCTTTTGCACTTTGGATGATGATTCAGGTAGAACTAAAACATCAATAACATCTATTTTCCTTTTTCCTTTATCCACTTCAAAAACTTTCTCAACTTCTATAGGATTAATTTCTAAAATAATCATCAAATCTGGACACAGAGACTTTTGTGTTTCTTTCATTTTTTCTAATTCTTCTTTCAATAAATCATAGCTCTCTTTCAACTTCTTGAATTGTTCTTCCATGATGTCATAATCTTTCATCATTACTTCAAATGTTTTCACATTGTCTTCTTTGCTTTTTATCAACTCTTCAATGACATCATCTTTCTTTTTCAATTCTTCTAGTAATTTCTCATTAACTTCTTTCAAATCTTCAATCATCTTTAATTGATTCAAATTTTCTTCTTTAAGATCATCAATCTTCTTTTGTAAGTTTTCTTCTTCAGATACATGCATTTCTGGTAGATGTTCTTCTATAAATTCATTCATAATGCCAACTTCTACAATATCAAACTCTTGAGTGTTCTCATTTAATTCAAACTGGGTACATTTTATGCACCTGTGATCATAGCAAGTCTTTTATAAGAAATTTCTGACATATGCTCCTGAATCATTGTCTCTCCACTAAATCCATCAACATGAATGTCAGGATACTCTTTATTGATAATCATTTGTATGAATCTAGGATACATCAAATACTTATTCCTGATTCCTTTCTCAAGATTAAAAATGAAACCATTAAGAATCCATTTAGACATATTAAATCTTCTGTTAGTTGAAAGTGCTACAATTGGAGATGCTATGTCAATTGGAAAAGAATTCCATCCTGCACTTCTCTTTGACATGCAATGCTGAAAGATATAACACAAGAGCTTCCAATGATTGTAAACTCGTGCTCTAAAAAATTGCTTCTTTGGAAAGTGATCAGGGTGACCCATTGCCAAAAATGTCTCTCTACATTCATTAAATGACAATTCAGCTAAATCCTCTTGATCATTTTGTCCCAATCTTAAAGCTTCTCTTATGGACTCTTCAGATACTTCAATCATTCTGAAGTTTGTAATGAATCCTCTTACTACTTTTCTACCTTCATCATTAACTTCAACAGATGCAGTGTTCCAGAACTTCTTTATCAGTCTTGCATATATAACTGGTTGATAGCACATAACATATACATATTTAGTTCTCAACAGGAATCTAATCATCTCTTCATAGCTAACAGCCTCTTGTAGTTCTTCATTTAGTAAAGCTGCCACATTATGCTTTGGCTCGAACTTTAACTTAGCCATATGCAAAATTAAACACAAGACATTTAGAATTCGAAGTTTTAACAATTAAAATCAATTAACATTTTATTGCATTTGAAGATGTTGTATGTTTTAACAAAATTAATTTGTCATTTTCAAAATTTCTAAGTGTTGAGATCAATCACACTGTTCAGTCACTTTGCACATTTAATTTTCTACATATTTTTGATTTGTTAACATTTTATCAACCATTTTAATTTTGGAAAAATATTATTTTGAATTTTTGTAAAAAACAAATTTGGTAACTGTTCATCTTCATCATCGGTCATGAAAATCCATCACAGAATCAACAGTTGATGAATTATACGATTTGAATGCACAAACAGGGCCGAAATCAAGTTTATATTATCATTCAAGCATTAATTTTAGTTCGTTTTATCATTTCAATCAACATTTTACAGATTTATACACAATCTAGGGTTTCGAACGCCTAAATAGGTTCAAAACGCACAAATCAAATCAATCTGTTGATTAAAGATATCAGTGATTTTGATCACAAACTTACACTTAGAATCAAGAAATATGACTTTCCAATGCAAGTGCAACATAGAAATCAATCGAAATGAGAAACAAGGGTTTATCGAGAGAACAGGGTTTTGAGAATTTAATGTTCAGGGGAAATTTTGTGAATGAAATATGAAATCACAAAGTGTTGTTTATATACTAAGTGAAAAATTTTAGCCGCATGAGCACTGTTTGTGAGCATGAGATGGATTTTAACACTAAGTATTTAGGAGCACGAGCACTTTTTGTGCGCATGACAAAAACATTATAATTTAAACAACGGATGCCATCCAAAAATGCCAAGTAGCTGCCCCGTGCCATCCTCAGCAACATTACCTGCCAACTGGAAACACATAAAAGTCAACATTGCTGAGTGAGTTCAAGTTTTATAAATAAAATACTTTTCTTTCATTTAAATACCATTCTTTCTTTACTTTCATACGCAATCATACAACATACGTACACATAGATAATAATTTATTATTATCTTTCATCATCATACGTTGACTTCCGTTCATTCATCATCGTACGTCATCTTTATCATTCGTTATCTTTCTTTCCGTACTATATGTACACTCATTAACTTCCGATGACATGTACTGTACCCCAAACGTTGTGCACGAAGCTGACTCAAGGGCCTGGGGCAAGTACACTCATCATTATCATTCATCTTTCATTCCGGACCAATGCCATGTGCTATACCCCGAACATTGTGCACGAAGCTGGTTACTGGGCCTGAGGTCTATCATAGACCTCGAACATTGTGCACGAAGCTGACTCCAGTACCTAGGTCAAGCGGAAAGAGTCCCATACATATGGTCAATCACAAAGATTAGACCCCTAGTGTGCATCCTTTCGGGGTAGCTAACCCGCACACAGTTGAGCTAACACCCTTCATTGGGTGTGAACCTCCATACATTGCTTGCAATACTTTTCATTACATCATTCATTAATGCATGCATTCATACTTTACGTTCCTCTTTTCATTATCTTCCGTTTTACGTTACATAATACTTTCCATTTACTTTTCATAATCATACCACGTAAAGCCACGGAAAATAAACATACATAATAAGGAACATAACATAAACATAACCATACCATACATAACATCATCACATCACATACGACATCATAAGTCAACATACATCACCCCCGGGAACATCCCAAGTCAAAGCCTACACTTCACATTTTTCCCAAAATTTCAGAAAATAATCTAAGTCTTAGGCGCATGGGCACTATGCAGGCGCATGGCCTTCTGGGCGCATGGGAAAGGTTCTGGGCGCATGGGCACTATTGGGGCGCATGACCCAACACTTAGTCATTCTGGGCATTTCTAGGCGCATGGGCACTATGCATGCGCATGGGCAGTTTTGGGCGCATGGAACACTTAGCCAAATTCAGCCTATTCTAGGCGCATGGATACTATTCGGGCGCATGGGTTTTGGGCGCATGGGATTACACTTAGTCAATTTGACCGTTGGGCGCATGGGCCAAATCCAGGTGCATGGGCAACCAACTCTCACTATCAGCATCATAATCAGTCCCAATATCATCAATTCATCATGTTCTAACTTAGTTCTAGCATTCTAAGCATCATAACATGAACATGGCATCATCATAACATCATAAATCACCCAAATCACAACCCACCCACCTTCACACATACACATTCATATGGGTACAAAACCCATTTTCGTAAAAAAAACATACATACATGCATTTCCAGCCACAAAATCAGTTAAAACATGTAAAAAGGGGGTTCTAGAACTCACTTTTGACAACCTTCGAGTATGACTTTCAACCCATTTGAAAATGAGTTCAAACACCTAGAAATCCACCAAAAACACACACCCGAACACAACAAAACATACATAAGCATATAACCGAGGCATAGGCCGGCCAAGAACAACTTAAAATGATGAATTCTTACCTTGAATTCGGTTTCTTGTTCTTCCTTCTTCAAAAATCCGAACTCTGCTCTTTCTCTCTCTAGAAAATCCGGTGAAAAGAAGATATGCAGAGAAGTGTGGGCGGCCATGCCCACTTTATGCACCCACTTTTATTCTTTTTGTCCTTTGGACACATTTAGCCCCTCAACTTGGGTTAAATTGTGTTTTCTTTCTTTTATACACATTTATTCCTTCTTTCTCGTCTTTAAATATTTTTTTTTCCGGGTGTTACATATCAAGTAAGTATGTGTCTTTGTCTCTTGGTGTTCTTAATAAGACCCATTCATCAGGAATAAGAAATCCAGGTTTTAAAATAAGACATTCTTTATCAGTGAAGTGTGTTGAATACTTTTTGTCAAAAATTTGAGAGACACTAAGCAGATTATGATTTAGTTCCTCTACAAAATTGACATCTTCAAAACTTAACACACCATTTGACATTGTACCTTTCTTTGTAATCTTACCACCTTTGTCTCCTTCAAAGATAACATATCATCCATTGTAAGGTTGTATGTTGTTTAACAAAGATATATTACCAGTCATGTGCCGTGAACAACCACTGTCAACATGCCATACACTCTTGATGACCTGTCTTGGTTGTTCCTGCACGTTCGAACTAATTTAATCTCGTTTAGGAACCCAAGCCATGGTTGACTTGAGTTCTTTGTTTTCATCCGAATATGATACAGATTGTAATAATATATCTCTTTTGTCATCAAAAGGACATTGTTCAACAATATCAGGCATAGATGGTTTTTCTTTAATTTTCCACTTTTGAATTGGTTTAATTAGATGTGTAACCATTTTCTTTAAACTGGTCTGAATTGAAGTAGAAGTGCTATCATCAACTTGTACAGATTTCACATTTGACTTTTCTTTATTCAAATCATTACTGTCATTGACAAAAGATTTTGACTGATTTGAATTCTTTTTGAATTTGGCATTTAGAAAGAAATGTTTTCTGTTCTTTGAAATCAAATTGTGAAATCTTTGTTTGCTTGACAACTGTTGTTGATGACGACAATTTCTACCCTTATGATTTGGCTTGACACACACATAACAACACATTTTATGATAAGTATTTGACACTTGAGTATTTTGCACAAACTATTAATGATAACTTCCATTGTTATCATAGAATCTGGCCTTAGTATTTCTTTGGCCATGTGATTCTTTAACAGTCTCTTTTTTCTTTCTTTCGTTATGGATTATTTGAGAAGATTACAGTAGAATTGAGGTAATTGTTTTAGCTTTTTCATTCACATTTGAAGTCGATGTGGCATGAACTATAGCATTAGCCTTATGAGTTATAGTTACTGGAATTGGACTAGTGTCTTTGATACCTGTTCTATAAACATCTTGTTTCATAGAATTAGCAATAATAGAAAGTTTATTTTTTAAGAAACTGGCATTGGTTTCTTTAAAAATATGATCTTTCTTATCAATATTGCCTTTTGAAACAAATCTGTTCTTGAAATCAGTTTTCAAGTCAGATACGAATGTTGCGACTCGTTTTCTTTCTTTGGCCTCAAAATCTATTTTTGATTTCAGTTTCTTTTCTTTGTTAGACATATTTGAACAAACATTTGTAGCACTAAAAACTTTTGAACTTTCATTAATAACTGATGATGAATTACATGAAGATTTTTCATTACAATTTTTATTTTCCTTAAAATCTAATTCATCATCAATTTCCCAATCTTCAACCAACCTATCCTTCTTCATACTTTCTGCAAAAAAATTGTTATAATTAACTTTAATTTCAGTTTTTATGATAGGGTCAACAGTCATTGAAACATTGACCGAAGGTGTTAAGTTTGACTTTGGTTGAAAACCTAAACCATACGTCTCTTTATCATGAGTTGTAATTGATGAAGGCAAGCATGTATAATCATAATTAATAGGTTGTGCAATGTTAGAATAACCAACTCCACCTTCACCACCATTAATTTTCTGTGTCATTTGAGACTTGATTATACCTTCAACCATATTTGATGACAATTCAAATTTTTCAGCAATCAATTTAGCATATAAGAGTTCACTGTTAAGTTTATTAATTTCTAAAGATTGTTCATTGTTACATGTTGTTAAATCTTTTATGTTACAATCTTTATCATGAAGATTTAATTTTGATTGATAAATCGATTTGTTTAAGCCATCTATCTTTTCTTTAAAAAATTTCTCATCAGTTTTATATTTACGAGCTTGATATTGAAGTTTTTCAACTTCTAAGATAAAATGTTCGTTGTGAACTCTATATCTTTGTACCTTTTCTGAACAAGTAGTTGAACAAAGATTAGAAAATACCTCTTCCGTCTCTTTATATCTTTTCTTCTCTTCAGGTAAGATGTTTACCATGAAGGCTTTCAACACAACCTTTTCTTCTGCTTCTTTTTGTCAGAGTGATCTCAACAACATTTTCTCTTTCTTCACAAGCAGATGCCAGAGTAAACTCAAAAGCATTTTTAGATTTCTAATTCTTCTTCCCTTCAACAATGTTTGATTGAGCTGGAGTGGTCTCAATAGCTATTTCATTAATATCACTTTTAGCATACACTTTCACAACTTTCACATGTTCAACTCTTTTCTCTTTAACTTTCTCAGCTTCAATCTTCTTTTCTTCTTCAAATACACATTTCATCAAATCATCTAATATGAACTCAGCTAGTATATTATCTTCAACATGCTTTTCAACAGTCTGAATCTCTACCAACAAAGCAGTGGAAAGCTTGATGTCTAGCATCTCCATTTGATCTGACGAGTCGTATTCTCCATCAGTTTGAGAAACTAGTGCTTTGTTGTTAGATGTGCTAGCTTTGTATCCTTTTGTCTCTACCTCCACGATTACCATTTTCTTCCCATTTTCTGTTTGACTTGACCTGCCTTCAGTACACTCCCTAGCAAAATGGCCAGGCCTGTCACAATTGTAACATCTCAAGCTTGACTTATCAAATCCAATTTTGATTGAGTTGTTCAGCCCAAAAACCTTTCTCCCCGTTCATCTAGAAAAATTCTTTGCTATATAAACCACCATTGCCATTTGATATTAATATCATTCTCTTCAACATCATCAGGATTGACTTGTTGTAAGTCATCAACCAAGATGTTTGGTGCATTTAGTGTTCCGGCAGCAAAAGCTTCATAACTGTTCTTGAAAGATGTAAATAGAGCCAAGTGCTCTTCAGCAATCTAAATGGTTTGTCTGTTAGGTTGAGAGTTTACAACAAAGGCTTGTTATGTTGGCTGATTGGCTTGACCTTGAATGTAGGTTAGAGGTTATGGTTGAGCTTGAGCTTGATTGTAAGAATTCTGATGAGGAGCTTGGAATTGAGGCAAGGATGGATCTTTGATAGTTTGATAAACAGGTGTTGTTGATTGTTGTTGCTGACATAACTGAGAGTAGCTTACATAGTAATTTGAATTACTAGCCATCTTGGCATATAATGCCGTTGCTTTAGCTCCCATCATGTTGATATAATTAGTAGCCCTCTGCTTGTCATCCATGTCATAAGATTTGATAGTGGAAATCAGATCACTAAGGGATAGGGTAAAAATCCTTGGTTTGTTTAATCGTAGTGCAGTTTTTATTCCAGCTGTAAGGCAAGGAATTTAACAGCTTTTTGTTCACTGAGATGTTCTCTAGTGTAATTCCAGCACTTTTCATCTTGGTAATAAGCTTCATAAACCTAGACATTTGAGCATCCAATGTCACACCAAGAATATGATTAAACATGTTGAACTCTTGGTTAAGCATATCCTTTCGGCTTTCCCTCATGTCTTTGTTCCCTATAAATTGCTCTTCCATGGTATCCCATAGATCCTTTGCCTTTCTATAATTCTTAAATTTTTGAGCTATTTTAGTGCTAAGTGCCATTATGATGGCCGCATATGACTTGTCATCAAGCTCCATCCTTTTCATGTCCTCTTCGTCCCATAGATGTTCAGGCTTCGACACTAAGTCTCCTTTGTCATTAGTGTATATCGGGATATAGGGACCCTGTTTGATAGATCTCATCATCTTGGGTTCAGTATAAATTACATGGTTCTCAAAGCAATAGACCTAGTCTGGATAGTCTTCTTCGCTGAGAAGTCGAGGACACTTCGTGCTTGTTCTGATCTCATTATCTAGATTAAGAGTGGTAGTGATGTGCTTCAAGTTTCCATTATAAATACTTGGATTAAAACTGAAAGAAAAAATTCAAAACTGGAGTTCTCGCATGATTGATAAAGTTCTCGCTCGAATAGTCTTCTGCAAAACTAATTGCACAAGTTTTAGCACAAACTTCTCACGCGGTAAGTTCTGTAACTGAATTTTGTGAAATGTTCAAGTTTTCGCGCGAAAGGAATCTTTCTGTAATAGAATTTCAACAAACTTTTTCACTTCTCACGCGAATAGCTACTTTTCACGTGCGAAAGTTAACTTTTTGCTTGATCAAACTCAGTCAATTTCGAGAATTCCAGCCTTCAATCAAACACCAATTTGTTCAAAATTAACTGTTTAATCTTTCAGTTAGTGATTTTAGGTTCGGCTATGATCCTAATTGTCTCTAATTGATTGAATTAAGCTTAATTAATCTCCAAAACAAGTCAAATCTTCAAATGAATAGCATAACAATCTCTTTAGGTCTTCAAAAGTGATCAAATAAGCCATGAATTCAATAAATCTTCAATTATCTTCAAAACAGATCTTGTGAACACTTCAATAAGAACTAATCAACCTTTGATTCAATCGATCAAGAGCACACCTTGCCCCGATACCAATTGTAAGAATCAACACATTACAATTATCGATCTTGTGATGAAAATGCGGAATGTTGACATCACGGTATAGATTGAATAGTAATTGAAGAACACAAACACAAATGTAAGTAAACTTTGATTATATTGCTCTCTGACTTAGAATCTATTACAATACAATGAAATCAGGAAAGTGGCAAAAGCTATAGAAATACATTACAAAACTACTATTTATACTATTCTATGAAGTTCTCATGCAACTAACAAGTTCTCGCACGATCAACAGGTTTTCGGGCTAGAAGCAAGTTATCACGCGGCAACTATAACTATTCGCGTGATTTGATCTTCTTCATGTTGATTTGATTTCCTGAGCCTCTAGGTTCAACTCTTATAATTATGTGTTATTAAATGGCCTAGTGATAGACTTGTAAAGACTAGGGAAGTAATATGGGACTGTACTACGCTATTAGAGGATCATGCATTTAGAATAGGTCTTGTACGATTTGGGCGTGGAAGTTTCACCATGGTCACGGGGATGGATTGATTATTAAGGAATAGTGCTGAGATCATCTACTGTGAGAAGATTACTTGCATACTATTGTCAAACGGTGAGACACTTGACATGTATGGTGAGAGATCAAAAGAGGACAACACGTAGATTTCGAGCATAAAGGTGGAAGAATAATAGTTAGATGATATACCTGCTGTGTGAAACTTTTAAGAAGTGTTCCCGAAGGAGTCAGTATAATTGCCTACTTCACAATAGGTGGACCTTTGGATTGACCTAGTACATAAGGCGGTGCATGTTCCTAGGGCTTCTTATCGCTTAATACCCTTGGAGATGCAAGATTTGTCTAATCAACTTCAAGAGTGGTTCGGTAAGGGTTTTATACGACCCATTCACTCACCATGGGACACTAGTGCTTACTGTCGAGAAGAAGGATAGATCGTACAGGATGTGGCTGGACCATCAAAAGCTTAATAAACTAAAGGACAATAACCGTTATCATTTGCCAAAGATAAATGACTTATTCAATCATCTTCAAGTATCCACGTACTTTCTGAATATTGGTCTCCGTTCAGAAATCATCAACATAGAGTACATGTGGATGACATACCGAAGAAAGTAGTTAGAACTCGTTACGGACATTACGAGTTCCTAGTTATGAATCTTGGGCTAACAAAGGACTTGCGGTGTTCATGGATGTGATGAATTAGATGCCTATGCCATATCTGAATATATTTGTCATAGTGTTCATTGAGGACATTCTGACTTATTTGAGGATAGAGAGGATCATGTGAAACATATGGGGACATTCTAGGAATTATTGAAAGGGAGAAACTATATGCTAGGTTCTCCAATTGTGTCATTTATACTGACCACAAGAGTTTTCAACAAATTTTTCACGAAAAAGAACTGAACATGAGGTAGAGATGTTAGATTGAATTGTTCAGTGACTACAACTGTATAATCTAGTATAACCCGGAAAGGCAAATATGGGTTCGGACATGATGAGTTGTAAGGAGAGAGTCAAACCCGTGTGCTTACCTCATTGCTACTCAAGTCGGGTAAAATGATGGGACTGAATGCGGAGAATGAGGATTTGAGAGGTCTAAACAAATAGTTCATGATTGTACTTTATTAATCGAATTTAGGATTCATTTATCGGGAAGGTGCAGACATTGGTGTTGGATGAAGCACACAAGTTTAAGTACACTATTCATCCAGGTGCTAATAAGAGGTGGCATGATCGTAAGGACTTTTATTGGTGGTCTAGAATGTAAGGGGACCTAGCGGACTGTATGTGTAAGTGTTTGACTTGTACAAATGTTAAAGTGAGGCATCAAAGACCACCTAGCCTATTACAACATTTGAGATTCTAGATTGAAAGTGGAAAACATGATTGTAGACTTCATCATGAAGCTAATAAGAATTAGTAGTGAACATGATTTGATTTGAGTCATTGTGGATAACATGATCAAATCTGGTCATCTCCTTACTATTTGTGAGGACTACGAGAAGGAAAAGTTAGCAGGGATTTATGTTAGTGAAGTTGTGGATGGACATGGTGTACCTATGTCAATTATCCCTGTTCATGCCAGTCGCTTCATGAAATGATTCGGCATAGCTCATAGTAGGCGCTGGGTACACGTCTGGACATGAGTGAGACTTACCACTATCATACTGATGGTATGAGTGAGCGACCTATTTAGACATTAGAGGATATGTTACTATCTTTTATCATTGACTTGGAGTTAGCTAGGAGACTCACCAACCATTGGTTGAATTTCCTGATAACAATAGCTACAATGAGAGTCTTATAGGAGCACCATTCGAGGCACTAAATGGATGTAAATGTCGATTGCCGATGTAATGGGAAGAAGTCATGTAAAGTTAGATGACTGGACCATAAATCATTCAAGAGACGAATGATTAGGGGTTTTGGATCACAGACAGACTAAAGGCAGCTCAAGATCGTTAGAAACTTACATTGACAATCAAGGGAAGCCTTGCTTTCGGCACATGTTCTCGAATGTTGGTTGATTTGATAATTAGATATGGTTGGTGACTGGTACACTATCAAGGTGTTAGTAGTATGGTGGGTTAGCTGCGGTACACCCTAAATATAAACACTATTGATACCTTGAATCTGAAATTAGAATCTGGACTAGAATCTAACTTTTGGTAATGGACAATAGTCATACTCTAGAGATATCAGTAAATAGGTTGTAAAACCTAAAATGCCATCTCAAGAGACTTTGTTTTTATAGGCGGTATACGAGTTGTTACCTTGGAAAGGCATCGTTTGTCTTGTTAAAAGGAGCAAATTGTCATCTAGATTTGCAAGTATAGTTAAGACTATAGAACTATTTTGGTCCTATGATTTATTGTATGGGATTCCATCACAAACTGAATAAGGTGCATGCCTCGTTCCATATGCCGAAGCTCAAGTAGTTTCATATGGATGAGATCTTATATGTACTGGTCAAAGAAATTCAAGTGGATGGTAATTTTAATTTGCCAATGTACTGGTAGAGATTATGGATAAAGAAATTAGAACTTTGAAAAGTAGTAAGATCCTTATCGTAAAGACTAGATGGAACTCTAAGCGAGAACCTAAATCTTATCTGTGTTTGGGAAGTTCAAATAAGGTCAAAGTACCCTCACCTATTCATAAAGGGCACAGTTGATAACTCCAGCTGAATTTCGGTATGAAATTCTCTCAACGGGGGGATACTGTGACATCCATCACCAAAATAGGTGCATTGACCATTAACTTTGACCATTGAAACTTTTTGACTTTGACTATTTGATTTTGACTTGGTCTAAATAATGAATTTTGACTTGAAAGTTAACTTAATGTTGACTTGGTCTGACAATAGTGCATTAGATGCTTGTAGATACGCTAAGTTCTAGAACTGTGTATTATGTGCTTAATATGTTCTAGTGGGCCATGACATGGTGACAGTGTATGTTCCCCGATTTGGACTTGGCATGATGGTTGCGTGCTTAAGATTGGATTAAGGAGTTAAAAATATAAAATATACATCTTACGTTAAGAACGTAAACAAAAATTGGACATTAGTGGGCTTTGCCTAAACTCTACTAATAGTCCGTTGGAATCGTATTAACGTGTAGAATTTAAAAACGTAAAATTTGAAGACATGCGAATCGGCACAAGACTGAATTGGATGAGATGAGCAACGGGCTCGGGAGGCCCACCCTTGGCCCTCCTAGGTTGAATTCTTTTAAAAGGGAAGGTTTTTCCTTTGTTTTCTAACTATTTCATTTTAAAAATCAACATCTTTCCACTATTCCATTGAGTTTTGAAGTAATCAAGACATTCAAGATCATATTCAAAGCAAGCTTGTTCATCTTCTAAACTTTTGGTAAGAAAAATCATTGTTTGATGATTTTATTCATTGTTCTACTTTGTTATTGATGATATCCATCATCTAAACACAAAATCATCATCTAATATTCTTGTATTCTCTGGTTTGGACGTCAGATCGTGAAGATCTAGGTGTTTTGAATGTTGGACTCTCTAAGCGGTAAAATCCTAATTCTTAATCTTTATATTTTCTTGAATCTATCAAAATTGGGTTGTAAACTTGTGTGACCTGATCATAATGGACATCTTGGACTTATAAATCGTTGTTGAAATCATTAATTTTGTTTCTTGAATGGAAAAACCCGTTGGAGAATCAAAAACTATGTATCGATAAATTAATATTGTTGATAGGATCAAAATGGATCGATCTGTGATGATATTGTGATGCAATTGAATCAAAACAAACACAAGTAATCAAATCAATTCAAACATATCAGAAAAATTCATAGTTTTTCATTGATAGAAAGCATAGAAATACAAGTGTATAGAAAACAGTTACAATTCGTTCAATTGATTCTAAAGTCTTTGTGCTTACCCACAAAATACATAATCTATGCTATTTATACTATCAAAGAAAACAAAAAGGAACATATATTTACAAATAAGTCCCTAAACTATGACAAAACTATTAATAAAGACAATAAAGACTAAATGTTAATCTTCGAGAGGCTTCTACAATACTCCCCCTAAGTTTGACATTGTCTTCAGTCTTCAAAATCTTCAATTTTTGCTCTTCGGTCTTCAAAACTCTTCAATCTTCATCTTCATTCTTCAGTCTTCATTCTTCATTCTTCATACATCAAAGATATCTTCTGTTTCTTCTTTTACATTGAACATAGGCTTCTCCTTGTCCAGCTCTTGTTCTCTCAATGCCTTTGTAATTGCTGGCTTAAATTTTTCTGCCAGAATTGCTTGCTCAGGCTTTGATTCATTTGTTTTATCTCCATCTTTTCCATTCTTTCCAATGTCTCCTTGGATAAACCTACAATGTCAATGTTAGCATAAAATTCCATTGGTTTTGGATAATATTTTGAATGTATCTCCAGCACCCCTTTACTTGAAATTCTCATGAATTCAATAGACTTAATATACTTCTTCACAATATTTGCATACGCTAAGGCTTTGCGCAATGAAATCCTTTCCATTGTAGCATTCATGACTTTAATAACCATCAAGAAGTATTTTTTGTCATTTTCAACAACTTCAGAAGACACCCGTTCAAACTTTTGAATTGATAAGAAAGAAATGTAACTTGGATGAAGCAATTTTAGCTCAAATACTCCAAATAAAGAAATCATATCTTTATCCCAATCATCCAGATTTCTAACAAGATTCAACTCAAATGTATCAACATTATTTGTAGAATTGGTTTTGTCATTTGAGAGCCATCAATCACTTTTAGACCAGGATTTGTTACTTTATTAAAGTATTTATCACTAAAAGCATCCAAAAATACATCTTCTTCTACACCTTTTTCTCCAAGTTTTCTTTTGCTTTTCAATGATTGAAAGTATTCTTTATCTTCCTGATCGTATCTCGTTTTAAGAAATGAACTCATCGTTGATATTCCTCGGTTTAGCAATTGAACAAAATTTTCACTGCGACCAGCTTTTGTTGGGTTAATCAAAGGAAGTTTGTTCAGCTCTTTCAAGTCTTGCACAGGTAGTTCAATGATGCTTGAGTAAAAGTGATAAACATCACATATAGCATTTACTCTCTTGATCAAAAAGTCATCAAATACTTCATCATATTTCCAATCTACTATTTTAACTTCTTTTGTCTTATCAGGAACAATCATTGCATTAAGCAGTTCTGAAACTGATTGTCCTTTTTGTAAAACATTTCGCACCAAGTCTCCTGCTATTCTAGCTTTATCCACAATTGCTTTTGTTCAATCGAGACTTGATAAGCTTGTTTTTCAGTCTCAGGAAACATCTTCATTAGCTCTTTCCTTCTCTAATGTCCACTTCTTATCAACTCCATGTTTTTGATCTCTTGAGGCTTTAGAATTCTTGTTCTCTTTGTAATCTCGAGATACTATGGGTTGTCCATGTCGAGGACTATCATTCTGTTTGTTTGTTTCTCGGTTTCTTGGAAACTTCTCACCAAGTTTCTCAAAGATTCTGCTTGAAGTTTGTTTAATTTCTTCCTAGGATAGTTACGTGATTATAACCATATCCTTAAAGCAGTTACATTCATATCATCTGGATCAGGATGGTGTAACTCAAAATTTGAAAGTTCTTCAACATTGATACTTTCTTGAAGCGGATTCCATTCTCCATGCTCTACTACTATCTCATCCGGATCAACAGGTGCAACAGACTCAGCGGTTATACACTTTTCATACTCTTCATTTATTTGAGAAACAGTTAATCCATCCAAGAATACTCTGTTGTACTTCATTTTGATCAAGTAATTGTACTTATCTTCAATATCAACAGGAATGTCATTAGTTATTTCCTGGATTGGAGAATGAGTAACTTCAACCATGTCTTCATCTTCCAATACTTCATCGTACCATGCATCTTCAAACTCAGATTCTAAATCATCAAGTGCCTCAATCTTCTCTTGATCTATAGGTTCTTGACTTTCTTGAGTTTCAACTTTAGATGTAGTCTTTTGAACTTTTGATGATTCAACTAGAACTGAAATGTCTACATCATCAATTTTCCTTTTTCTTTTATCTATCTCAGATATATTCTCAACATGAATTGGGGTAATTTCAGAAACTATCATAACTTCAGGGGATGGAGATTTTAGACTATTTTTCATTCTTTCGAATTCTTGTTTTAAAACCTCATTGTTTTCTTTCAACTTTTTGAATTTTTCTTCCATTAGGTCATAATCTTTCATCATGACTTCAAAATTTTGCAAATTTGTTTCTTTATCTTTTCTCCAAATCAGCAATCACTTTATCTTTCTATTGTAATTCCTCCTTCAATTTCTCATTTTCTTCTCTTAACTTTTCAATGAGATTCACTTGCTTAGCATTTTCTTCTTTTAATTCATCAATAATCAACTGAAAGTTTGTTTCTTCCACCACATGTGTATCCTGTTGATTTAAACTTACAGGATCATCATGTATCACATCTTCAAATACTTCAAAGTTTTGAAAATCTTCATTAACTTTAGTTTGTTCTTCTGTTTCAATTGCTTCTTCAATCATATTAACTATCTCCTCAATAGTTTGACTTTGTTCATCTCTATCTTCAACTTGATCAACTTCTTGAACATCTTCAACTTGTTCAGTTTCATGAACATCTTCATTTAATTGTTCCATGTCATTGCCATCATCACCACCATCATTATTATCATCATCATCATTAGAACTTGAACTTTCATCATTTTCTTCTTCATTTTCATCATCATCATCAGAACTTGAGGTTTCATCATCATCATCTTCATTTTCATCATCATCATCTTCATTTTGAGGAGCTTCTATAATAAGATCATTTGGGTCAATCGGCTCATCTTTAATAAGATGAAAATGTTCTTCATTAATATTCACATCATCTTGAGCCACAACCCTCATATAGTCAAACATTGGTACATTAGGAGCACTAGTAATCATTGATAGTCTTTTGTATGAAGTTTCTGTCATATGCTCAAGAATCAATCTTTCACCACTAACTCCATAAGCATGATAATCAGGATTGGCTTCATTTATGATCATCTACAGGAATCTGGGATACATCAGATACTTATTTATGATTCCTTTCTCCAAGTTAAAGATAAATCCATTCATAATCCAACGAGCCATATTGAATCTTCTATTTGTTGCAAGAGCCACAATAGGTGAGGCTATATCAACTGGAAAGGAGTTCCAAGCTGCACTTCTTTTTGACATGCCAGGCTGGAATATATAGCATAGTAGTTTCCAGTGATTGTACACTCGGGCTCTGAAAAATTGTTTCTTAGGAAAATTATCTAGATGACCCATAGCAATAAAGGTTTCTCTGCATTCATTAAATGAGAGTTCAGCTAAGTCTTCAGGATCATTGTTTCCAAGCCTTAATGCTTCTCTAATGGATTCTTCTGACACTTCAATCATTCTTTCATTTGTTATGAATCCTCTCGAAACTTTCTCCCTTCTTCATTGATTTCAACAGTTGCAGTAGTCCAAAACTTCTTGCTCAGTCTGGAATAAATGACTGGTTGGTAACACATAGCATAAACATACTTCATCCTTAACAAAAATCTGATAATTTCTTCATAGCCTGTAGCATCCCGAACATCTTTGTTTAGAAATGCTGCTACATTGTGTTTAGGCTCAAACTTAAATTCAACCATCTGAAAGGATAAGACAAAAAGAATTAGACACTTAAGAATTTGCAATATTGAGTCAAATTGATATTTATAGAAATTTAAATGAATTATTATGTTTTAATTCTATTAACCTAGCTTGCACTTTGAAAATTTTCTAAGTGTTCAAGTATTCTGTCAAAAAAACAAAATACATTCAAGTTAGAGTGTAAATGATTTCAAACATATCAATTCATTAAATTGTCTCAAAAACCGATTAAAGAATGAATTTGTGATTAATTTTTCATTTTTATTAAAAATTCATGAATGTGACTATTCATATTCAAGAACTTCGACTGATGAACATGAACACCATCATCAAAAACAAATTTAATAAAAACCAGATTTGATTATCACAATATGTTCAAAATAAAGTGTATATCATCAATCAATGTTCAATTTCAGTTAAACATTTACATTAAGGTCACAGATTTCAAAATTTCAAACAAACTAGGGTTCATACGCCTGTATAGTTATGAAACACCCAATCAAATTCAAACTATAAACTTGAAATTTTATGAATTTGTTCATGAACTTACGTTTAGAATCTGAAAAACAAACTATCAATCATAAGTATTGAACAAATAACACTCAGAAAGACGAACTGGTGAATCAAGGGTGTTCAATAGTCGGGTGCAAGATCAAGGGATTTGAGAGTGAATGAGATACCTGAAATCACAAGTGTTGTATTTATACTAAGTGTAAATTTTTAGGCGCATGAGCACTGTTTGTGCGCATAAGACTCAATTTTACACAAAGAATTTAGGCGCATGAGCACTGTTTGTGCGCATGGGTTGATTTTTACATCAAGTATTTAGGCGCATGAGCAGTGTTTATGCGCATGAGGTTTAGACGCATGGGCACTATTCAGACGCATAAGCACTGTTTGGGCGCTTTTGCACTATTCAGGCGCATGGGACTAACTGAAACGCCCAACACTTGGTAATTTTTCACTTGAAACGCCCAACTCTTGAAAGCTTGGTACTGTGTGGGCGCATGAGTATGGATGAAACGGCTAACACTTAACCATAAATTTCAGACATATGACAACTGTTTAGGCGCATGAGGTTGTCTAAAACGCCCAACACTTGTACAAATTTCTAAAAAAATATCATGCTCCTATTTTGGACTTTTGAACACTGTTTAGGCGCATGAGATTACTTCCATGAGTCTAACACTTGTAATTTTCAAATCTTCCACATGAACACTATTTAAATGCATTAGTACTGTTCATATACTAATTTTTAAAACAATTTGCCAAATTTTGACTTTCACCAAAAATTTACATAATTGACCCTCAATTTTGTACTTTTGACATTTAAATTTTGACCTTTTTATTTTTGACAAACTTTCAGGCATTTTGGCAGTGGGCGCACTAACTCTTTCCCTCTTCTCGAACATCCTCTCTGCTCTCTCTTTCTCTGCGATTTCTTCACCATATTCTTTGGAAAATCCAAAGGTGTCTTCAAGATCAACACCGAGCAGGAGTTCAACCCTGTCTTAAGAGGAGTGGAGGTGTCCTGTCAAACAAGATTCTTGCAAGAACCTGAGGTTTTAGCTCGAGCTCTCAAACCAACAACCTTCATACTCTCCAAATCATTCCAAAAGCAAGGGACATCTAGTGCGTAAGCATTTTGTTCCCGAACAAAACTATTTCTTGAGTTTTTAACTATTTTTCTTCCATGAATCCCACTTTTCTTGTTTCAAAATAAAATCTTATGGCCATATCACTATCTTTGTGAGACTCATAACTTCACAAAAGGTACATTCTTCTAAATGCTCACATATCATGTGTTGGTGCACATACTTTGAACCCGAAAACCCTCCTTTTCAATAAACACCCATTTAACCACTTATCTCGATCAACCACCATTCAATGCTTAAAACCTACTTAAAAACGTCCTATGAACATTATAATAATCTGGACTTAATGTTACAAAAATATTTAAGGATGTTTGAACTCGAACTATTATGTTTACACATGTGTAAATGATGTAGAAACACCTTAATCATAACCTTGTTAATTAATATTGTAAAATCTGCGAGGTTATTTTATTTTCTAGTAGTTTGTTGATGTTAAACTTATTAAAATTATTGAAGGGGTGGATTGGTATGGTATAATGGACATTAGGAGCCTATTTAGTGACCCGTGTAGGTGATGAAATTCTCAAAATGGCCAAAAACTTAATAAGTGCAAGTATTAATATTTCCAGGCCTTAAGTTAAGTATTTTAGTGCTTAAAACTGAACTTGGTGAATTTTTGGGTTAATATGTAATTTCTATGGATTTATTTAGTTAAATTAAGCCTGAACCGAGGAAATTTTTGGATAAATTACAAAACAAAATGGTGTGACAAGCCTAAGGCCTATAAATCCATGATATTTCAGTAAGTTAGAAGACCTCAAGGTAATATTTTGGTGGGAAATTGAAAGAAAGTGGATTTAAATGTCGGTTCGGGTAAAAACGGATTTTAACGGGTTAGATCTAAAAAACGAGGATTTTACTCGAAGGACCCCAAAAATTCTTTTGAAAACAGGCCTAAAAGTAATGTAAAAACCCCTAGGAACTAATAAGGGCCATATTGGGTCAAGAAATGGAAAGAATGCAACTTTGGAGGTGAAAGTTGTAAATTTCGAAACTTGAGGGACTAAAGTGTAAATTCCGTAAATATGACTAAATTTTAGTAACAATATGACCAGAAACTATTATTAAACTTATTATTATGTAAACAAACTTATAAGAATCATAAACTTGTCATTCACATGACAAAACCCCGACATTCCTAAAAAGGAAACTTTTTGACGCAAACTTCTAAGAAACAAAGTCACATGATTTTATGACCATAAAATGCACTTAGTTACACTTTCAATAGTCTAAGAACATATAGCTTACTACTTGTATCATGATAATAGGGTGCTAGGACACAGACTTGTTGGTACTTGAAGGAATTTTATTTGATTCTAAGGTGAGTTTTAGTGTTCCTTTTTACTACTATTTTGGGATGAAACATGCTATGTTCGAACTGAAAATTATTTGTGTACTATTGTACGATGGTATTATATGTTGTGTCTATGTAAGAACCTGCACCTACTTGTATCACAATCATTAATTCTTGTGTGAACCGCTTGTTTTATATGGTTAGATCTACTTGGGGAATCCCCCACGCACAGTGCCTTCCGTTATACCTGGAAGGGTACCACACTAAGATCCTGCGGGGTCGTTTGTGTCATATGAAAGGTTTTATGAGATACTATGGTGTACCACTCAGCAGGTATTGTACACTCTTTAAGGCTCAGTTTCCCCTATGGGATAACCGGTACAACACAAGTTTAGAAGAGGCTAGCCGGGGCTGAGTGCAGGGTTGATTGTGGCCCCACAACAGTGATACTTGAGTTTTTGAATTTAACTTATGGATTCTAAAGAGCCCTTTTGTTTTTGAACTTTAAGCACTTGAACTCACCAATTTTTTTAGTTGACATAAAATCTTTTTGAGCATGTTTCAGGTAAACCTTGATGAAGCATGGATTGTAATGGACACTTAATGGATGGCTTAGTACCGTGACTACGAATGGCATTACTTGATTTTGAAAACATTATTTGACATTCGGAATTATCGTGTAATAAATTTGGATAATTTTCAATGGGTGTGGATTTGATGTTTGGGCAAGACTTTCATAGCCCAAATATGTTGTTTTAATGTAATGCCATGTGATTTCCCTCCTTGTTTGCTCTTGAGTGGTTAGTTTCCACTGCCATGTGTTTTGTTAATATGCGACGTCCCACCCTCCTTGGGCCCAAGGTGTGACAGATTTGGTATCAGAGCCACAGGTTGTAGAGAAGTCGGGAATACCTTAGTAGACCCTAGGCTACAACCCTGATGCCCTAGGACTGTCCTTGTTTTGGAATGTGTTGGAATGAGTGGGTTGGGTAAATTGATGATTACACTTGATCAACGTAATCATGAATTTACCGGACGTGTGAATTCCAGCACGATCCCCTAATTGGTGGTAAAATCTTTCTCCCAGATAGAAAATGTTTTTGTGTGGTCTAAACTATATCTTCGTACCTGTTGCAACCTGTATTATTACGGATTACAGATACTACTACCATCATTACTGCGGTAACTACTATTATGAGATACTATCATTACTATTGTCTTGAGCTATGAGAAACCAAATTACTCATGATGATTTTACAGGAATTCGAGACTCATGGCTAACAACGGTAAAGCGCCTACATTCCCTGCCGACGAGACTGCCCCAGTGGGAAGACTCAGGAGGGCAACACCCCTAGCTCAGTATGAGGAGTACATGAGGAGATGCAACCATCCAGGATGGATATCGGTGACATCCGACGACACGGAGCCATCGAAGGAATCTTCCCCGACATCCCAGGAGAGGAGCCGGACCCACTCTCACTCACCTCATGTCACTGCACCTGCATATTCACCCATCCCGCCTATCGGGAATAGGGGTGCACGAGTCATCAGCTGGCCGCGTAAGAGTACTCGACCTGGAGCTTATATTTCATTCAGGATGCCGCCTCCTCCACCTCCTCCTATGACAGCTCCCGCATCAGTACCTCCGATGATGGGACCATCCAGACGCCAACCTTGAGATGAGTATTGGATACCGCCTAGGCGTAGCTTGTACGACGGCCTGAGTGTCTTAGTTGGAGACCCCTACTCCTAATCCAGCTGCCGAGCTAGCGATTTTGGTCCTTCTGACCCTACACTGAGCGATATCCTTAGGACCATCCAGCGTCATGAGGTGACCCTTCAGCATGCCACACGGACCTCACAGTCCGCCCAGTTCCAGGCATTGATGGCGTCCCGAGGTGTCCAAAGCTTGGAACAAGAACAGAAGAAGAAGCGGTCGGGCTGGTTTGGGTGGTTGAAGAAGAAATGGAAGTAATGATGGGATGATACTTGATTATATAGAAGATACTACTATTTTGAGAAACTATTTATCTATTTCAGACACTATGATTTTTATTTGGGGGTGATGGTACCTTCCAACTTGTGATACCATGAGACTATTATTGCTTGTTGGTTGCTACAATTATCTATGCATGATTTTCTTTTGTGATATTACCTTATCTATTACAGGTTGTATAATGGAATGTACAATAGTATATTCTAGGGAACTAATTTGATTGCCCCTTAAAATGTTAATTAACTTTATAAATTTGGAATGAAACTATGTATGACTTATAATGTATTTTAGGAACCCTCATGTGTTTGGTGAAGCGACCTTTAGGAGTGGAATCGATGTAGCTAGATACTTGAAACAAATCTTATAAGACACTAAATGAGTTTATCTATGTTGACACCAGAATGCCGCCTATACGTGGAATGAGTGGGGGAAGGAATAGGGGTGCTGGGCGCATCGGGAACCAGGGTGGAATTCGACCACCTACTCCACCAAGGACCACCCATGAAGAAAATGCCAATGATGAAAAGATCGCCAATCTGGTGGCCCAGCAAATCGCCAATGCTATCCCCACCATCATAGCTCAAATAAACGCAGACCGAGAAAATACAACCGGAAATGAAGGACCTGGACACAATGAAGGTAACGCGGAGGATGCTGAGGATATAAGAACCGGGTGTTCTTACAAAACTTTTATGGCGTGCAAACCAAAAGATTTCTATGGCACCGAGGGTGCGATTGATACTTACCGTTGGTTAGACGAGATCGAGGCCGTACCGGATATCAGCGAGTGCAAAACTAAGCACATGGTCAGGTTCGCCTCCTAATCTCTGAAAGGGCCAGCCTTGGAGTGGTGGAAGACCATCGTTCAGCCACGAGGCAGAAATGCTGCCGGCCTCATGAAATGGTAGGAGTTTAGAGAATTGATGACCAGTAAATACTGCCCAATAAATCAACTGGAGAAGCTGAAGCTGAATTTCTGAGCTTGGAAATGAAAGGCTCAAATTACATTGAATACATCAATCGGTTCTCAGCTCTATCCCGACTAGTGCCCCACTTGGTGACACCTGAATCAAAAGGTGTAGCCCATTTTATCTGGGGACTGCATCCCAGAGTTCGAGGCATGGTCCGATCTGCCAGGCCTACAACCTTCCAAGCGGCAGTCGATCTTACTAGTAGCTTGATGGACGACTTTATTAGGGCTAGTTGGATGGAACAGAGGAAGACTGAGGACAAGAAGAAGGTGACGGGCGAGAAGAGAAAGTGGTTTGATGCTAAAAAGGCCATTGGCAATAGCAGTAGCTCAAGCAGGAGGGCTGGCGAAGGGACAAGGCAAGAGGATCAGGGGGGCAAGAGCGCGAAAACTGTACTTAGGTACAAGCCCCTTCTGCAACAAGTGCAAACTACACCACCAAGGGGAATGCAACCCGATGCCTTGCTTTAGGTGCAAGCAAACCTGTCACCTAATTATTGTACGAATGAGCTCGGGAAGCAATGCTACGAGTGCGGGGATCCTGGACACATGCGGAACAAGTGTCCCAAGTTAGCAAGGGATAAGGACGCCAGGCCTAACAAGCCCAAAGGAAGAGCGTTTGTAATGGATCCCAATGGTGCGCATAAAGATCCTGACGTGGTTAATGGTACGTTTCTCATCAATAACCATCCTGCTACCATTTTATTTGATACTGGAGCAACAAGTTGTTTTGTTTCTACTACCTTTAGGCCTTTAATTGATTTGGAAGCTCGTACCCTAACTGATGCACACACTATAGAATTAGCTGATGGCAAGATAATAGAAACCAATGAAATCATCAAAGACTGCATGATAGAATTAAAGGGTAATCCATTTAAGATAGACCTGATGCCTGTAACATTAGGAGGATTAGATGTGGTCGTGGGAATGGATTGGTTAGCTAAAAATAAGGCTGAAATCCTGTGTGATGAGCATTTGCTTAAAATACCTCTAAGTAATGGTAGTACACTAACGGTCCACGGTGATAGAAGCAACATGTTGTACCCCATGATATCCCACCTACGGGCTACCAAGAGTCTACACAAAGGATGCTCAGCTTTCATAGTATACGTGAAGAAAACAAGAGAAGAAAAGAAAATTGACGATATACCGGTGGTGTCTGAGTACCCGGAAGTATTTCCTGAGGATCTACCAGGACACCCTCCAACTAGACAGGTCAAATTCCAGATAGATCTAGTGCCTGGAGCTGCACCAGTGGCCAAGGCACCTTACCGACTCGCTCCACCCGAGATGATGGAGCTAATGGTACAAATCCAAGAATTGCTGGATAAAGGATTCATTCGACCAAGTGTTTCTCCGTAGGGTGCACCGGTACTATTTGTTTAAAAGAAGGATGGAACCCTATGAATGTGTATTGAGTATCGTGATTTGAACAAGCTTACAATCAAGAATCGCTATCCTCTCCCAAGAATCGATGACTTGTTCGATCAATTACAGGGAGCCAACTATTTCTCCAAGATAGATTTAAGATCGGGATACCATCAACTGAAGATAAGGGAAGAAGACATACCCAAGACAGCCTTCAGGACTAGGTATGGACACTATGAGTACTTAGTCATGCCCTTTGGACTGACTAATGCACCTACGGCATTTATGGACCTCATGAACCGAGTATGTCGGCCGTATCTAGACAAGTTCGTGATTATGTTTATTGATGATATTTTGATCTACTCCCGTAGCAAGGAAGAGCATGAGAAGCACCTTAGACTGATTCTTGAGTTGCTCAAGAATGAGCAGTTATATGCAAAGTTCTCCAAATGTGAGTTTTGGATGCGCGAATCTAGTTTTTAGGACATGTGGTGAACAAAGAAGGTATCCAAGTAGATCCAACAAAAATAGAAGCCATTAAAAATTGGAAGATCCCTGAAACTCCTACCGAGATAAGGCAATTTCTTGGCTTGGCCGGATACTATCAGAGGTTCATCAAGGATTTCTCGTGAATTGTGCAGCCATTAACCCCTCTAACCAAAAAGAATGTAACCTTTGCATGGGGAAAGGATCAGAATAGAGCATTTGAATTACTGTGCAGTGCACCTATCCTTACCCTACCTGAAGGCGTTAAGGACTTTGTAGTTTATTGCAACGCCTCGCGTCGGGGGCTGGGGTGTGTATTGATGCAGCGAGACAAGGTGATTGCTTACACGTCTAGATTGTTAAATGAGCATGAGAGAAACTACACTACTCACGATCTAGAACTGGGTGCCATGGTGTTTGCGCTCAAAATATGGAGACACTACCTCTACGGTACCAAATGCGTCATTTACACTAATCATAAAAGTTTGCAACACATTCTGGAACAGAAGATGTTAAATATGCACCAAAGAAGGTGGGTAGAATTGTTGAGCGATTATGAATATGAGATTCGTTACCATCCAAGCAAGGCCAATGTGGTGGCGGATGCATTGAGTAGAAAGGAAAGGGAAAAACCCCTTTGAATTCGTGCCTTAAGAATGAGCGTGTATACCAGTCTTACCGTTAGATTAAAAGAAGCACAAAGGGAAGCCCTGAATGAGGACAAGCTAGCTGAGGAGATGCTAATGGGAATGGGTTTAGAAGTGAGTAATGACGGATTGTATAAGCATGAGGGAAGGACTTGGGTATGAAAACACGGAGGAATTAGAGAGATAGTCCTAGATGAAGCCCACAAATCCAGATATTCAGTTCATCCGGGAAGTGATAAAATGTATCAAGACTTGAAGATTCTCTTCTGGTGGCCCGGATTAAAGAAATCCATTGCCACTTATGTGGGGAAATGTCTGACGTGTGCAATGGTAAAAGCCGAAAACCAAAAACCATCAGGAACCTTACAACAGCCCTAAATCCCTGAATGGAAATGGGATAACATTACGATGGATTTTGTTACAAAGTTGCCAAGAACCTCTCGAGGGCATGATACAATCTGGGTGATAGTGGATAGGCTTACCAAATCAGCTCACTTCCTACCTATTCGAGAAGATTACGGCTTACCAAAGCTAGCGCGACTATACATCGATGAAATAGTAACAAAACATGAAGTGCCACTATCGATTATCTCAGACCGTGATAGTCACTTCACTTCAAGATTCTGGAAGTCTCTCCAACAGGCTTTGGGGACACGTCTTGACTTAAGCACTGCATACCACCCTCAAACTGACGGATAAATTGAAAGAACCATTCAAACCCTTGAAGGCATGTTAAGAGCTTGCGCGATCAACTTTGGTGGAAGTTGGGATAACCACCTTCCTCTCGTGGAATTCTCCTACAATAATAGTTACCACGCAAGTATAAACGCAGCCCCGTATGAAGCTTTATATGGTAGAAAATGCCAATCACCATTAAGCTGGAATGAGATTGGTGATAGCCAAATAATGGGACCCGATATCGTAATGGAAACCACCGATAAGGTATTCAAGATTATGGAACGGCTGAGTGCAGCCAGAGACCGTCAAAAGAAATACGCGGATAGACAACGAAAGCCCCTGGAATTTCAAGTGGGTGATAAAGTGATGCTAAAAGTCACACCGTGGAAGGGCACAGTTAGATTTGGCAAGAAAGGCAAGCTAAGCCCAAGATACATTGGACCATTCGAAATTTTATCAAGAATTGGCCCGGTAGCATACTAATTAAGACTACCCCAAGAGTTGAGCTACGTACATGACACCTTTCATGTGTATAACTTGATGAAGTGTCTTGTAGACATGGCCTTGGAATTGCCATTGAAGGATGCCAAAATCACTAACGAATTGAAATTCGTGGAAGAGCCCATAGAGATTTCCGACCGACTGGTCTAGAAACTTAGACGAAGTTGTATACCCAAAGTAAAAGTGAGATTGAACTCTAGGCGAGGACCCGAATTCACGTGGGAAAGAGAAGATGTGATGGGAAAGAAGTATCCACACCTCTTTAAACCCACTCGTTCAGAAAATAATTGAAACTAAAATTTCGAGATGAAATTTCCCAAATGGTGGGAGAATGTAACAACTGACTCCTAGGTCCGACTTCAAAAACTTAATTTTAATTAGGCATTGTTTCATTTAAAGTATTCTATTACAATTATGTATCTTCTTTCCTTTGTGATTAATTGTTTTTGTGATTTATTTCCTTAGATGATTCCATAAGGACTTGTCTTAGTCTAGTAACTTGTTCCCGAGGCTAGAAAATTCACTTAATTAGCTATTTACCCTGATAATTATACATAAAAATTAAATCCAAGTCTTCCGCATGTATTTTTCTCATAGGCGCTTTAGCACTGTGCGGGCGCATTTGGCAGTGGGCTCATTACCACTGCTTAGGCGCATGAGCGCTGTTCAGGCATTTTGGCAGTGGGCGCATTAACACTGCTTAGGCGCATGAGCACTATGTGGGCGCATTGGCTGTGGGTGTATTGGCACTATTCAGGCGCATGGGCACTGTACTGGCGCATAGGCACTGTTGGGCCTCAAAATGTTTCTAACTCCCGAACACTTAACATTCTGAAATTTTTCAAAATTCTTCTAGAAGACTTTTGACCAGATTTTGCACCACCAAATCACCTAATGCATGGAATTGTCACCATACATTCGGCCGCCCCACTCACCAACCACACCTCCCCCTCGAATCCCCCAAACCCGATTACACACTCCACCACCCTCCCCTTTAATCTTTTCTTTCAATCTTAACCGAACACCCCCACTCCATCTTACTCTTTCTCTCTTCTCGAACATCCTCTCTGCTCTCTCTTTCTCTACAATTTCTTCACCATATTCATCGGAAAATCCAAAGGTGTCTTCAAGATCAACATCGAGCAGGAGTTCAACCCGGTCTTAAGAGGAGTGGAGGTGTGAAGTCAAACAAGATTCTTGCAAGAACCTGAGGTTTTAGCTCAAGCTCTCAAACCAACAAACTTCATACTCTCCAAATCATCCCAAAAGCATGGGACGTCTAGTGCGTAAGCATTTTGTTCCGAACAAAACTATTTCTTGAGTTTTTATCTATTTTTCTTCCATGAATCCCACTTTTCTTGTTTCAAAACAGAATCTTGTGGCCATATCACTATCTTTGTGAGACTCACAACTTCACAAAAGGTACATTCTTCTAAATGCTCACATATCATGTGTTGGTGCACATACTTTGAACCCGAAAACCCTCCTTTTCATGTGTTTAAACACCCATTTAACCAATTACCTCGATCAACCCCCATTCTATTCTTAAAACCTACTTAAAAATGTCCTATAAACATTATAATAATCTGGACTTAATGTTACAGAAAGATTTAAGGATGTTTGAACTCGAACTATTATGTTTACACATATGTAAATGGTGTATAAACACCTTAATCATAACCTTGTTAATTAATATTGTAAAATCTATGTGGTTAGTTTATTTTCCAGTATTTTTTTGATGTTAAACTTATTAAAATTATTGAATGGGTGGATTGGTATGGTATAATGGACATTAAGAGCCTATTTAGTTACCCGTGTAGGTGATGAAATTTTCAAAATGGCCAAAAACTTAGTAAGTGCAAGTATTAACATTTCCAGGCCTTAAGTTAATTAATTTAGTGCTTAAAACCGAACTTGGTGAATTTTTGGGTTAATATGTAATTTCTATGGATTTATTTAGTTAAATTGAGCCTAAACCGGGGAAATTTTTGGATAAATTACAGAAAAATGGTGTGACAAGCCTAAGGCCTATAAATCCATGATATTTCAGTAAGTTAGAAGATCTCAAGGTGATATTTTGATGGGAAATAGAAAGAAAGTGGATTAAAATGTCGGTTCGGGTAAAAACGGATTTTAACGGGTTAGATCTTAAAAACGAGGCTTTTACTCGAAGGACCCCAAAAATTCTTTTAAAAACAGGCCTTAAAGTAATGTAAAAACCCCTAGGAACTAATAAGGGCCATATTGGGTCAAGAAATGGAAAGAATGCAACTTTGGGGGTGAAAGTTTTAAATTTTGAAACATGAGGGACCAAAGTGTAAGTTCTGTAAATATGACTAAATTTCAGTAACAATATGACTAGAAACTATTATTAAACTTATTATTATGTAAACAAACTTATAAAAATCATAAACTTGTCATTCACATGCCAAAACCCCGACTTTTATAAAAAGGAAACTTTTTGACGCAAACTTCTAAGAAACAAAGCCATATGATTTTGTGACCATCAAATGCACTTAGTTACACTTTCAATAGTCTAAGAACATATAGCTTACTACTTGTATCATGATAATACGGTGCTAGGACACGGACTTATTGGTACTTGAAGGACTTTTATTTGATTCTAAGGTGAGTTTTAGTGTTCCATTTTTACTACTATTTTGGGATGAAACATGCTATGTTCGAACTAAAAATTATTTGTGTACTATTATGCGATACTATTATATGTTGTGGCTAATGTTAGAACCTGCACCTACTTGTATCACAATCATTAATTCTTGTGTGAACTGCTTGTTTTATATGGGTAGATCTACTTGGGGAATCCCCCATGCACAGTGCCTTCCGTCATAACCGGAAGGGTACCACACTGAGATCCTACAGGGTCGTTTGTGTCAAATGATAGGTTTTATAAGATACTATGGTGTACAACTCAGCAGGTATGGTACACTCTTTGAGGCTCAGTTTCCCCTATGGGATAACCGGTACAACACAAGTTTAGAAGAGGCTAGCCGGGGTTTGGAAAACTCCAAAGACGCCATCCGAGATCCACAGTTTCTTGGGTTTGGTGGGTTATTAATGGAGATTCATCCAAGACTTTTCCAAGATAGCCTTACCATTGACCAAGTTGAACCGCAAGCAGGTGAAGTTTGTAAGGGGTCAAGAATAGGAGAATGCTATTGATGAGCTAAAGACGAGATTGACTCAAGCACTTGTCTTAACGTTACCCAAAGGGAGCGAAGACTTAGTGGTCTATTTGGATGCTTCTTATTCGGGGTTGGGTTGTGTGCTGATGCAGCAAGGGACGGTAATAGCCTATGCATCCCGAAAGTTGAAAACCCATGAGGCTAATTACCCTACTCATGACTTAGAGCTAGCGGCTATGGTTTTGCATTGAAGATTTAGAGGCGCTACTTATACGGGACGAAGTGCACTATCTTCACTGACCATAAGAGCTTGAAGTACTTCTTCTAGCAAAAGGATCTCAATATGAGGAAAAGGAGGTGGTTAGAGTTGATCAAGGACTATGATTATGAGATCCACTACCATATGGGCAAGGCCAATGTGGTGGCAGATGCCTTTAGCCGAAAGGAGAGACCTGAGCCGATCCGAGTGAAAGCTTACCAGTTGGTGATGACCTCTGACATGTTGAAACAGGTCAAGGAGTTTCAAGATGAGGTGTTGAAAGAAGATCGCCTTAACTCTGAAAGGATGAAAGGTCTAGTCGTGGAGTTGGGCGAGAACACTCTTGGAGTTAGAACCTGCTTCGGGCAGATGTGGATCCCTCGTTATGGAGACCTACGGGGGCAGATCATGGATAAAGCTCATAAGACTCGATACTCGGTTCATCCCGGCGCTACAAAGATGTATCATGATATAAAGAAAGACAACTGGTGGCCGGGTATGAAGCGTGATATAGCTGAGTATGTGAGCAAGTGCCTTACTTGCTTGCAAGTGAAGGCGGAGCATCAGAAGCCATAGGGGAAGATCCAACCCTTGGATATACCCGAGTGGAAATGGGAGCATATCACCATGGACTTCATTACGAAGTTACCACGTACGGCAATGGAGTACGATGCCATATGGGTGGTAGTTGACCGTTTGACGAAGAGTGCTCACTTTCTACCGATCTGCGAGATGTATTCATCTGAGAGGTTGGAGGATCTGTTCATCAAAGAGATTGTGACTCGTCATGGTGTACCGGAGTCTATAGTGTCTGACAGTGACACTCAGTTTACATCTAAGTTTTAGAAGAGATTCCGTGATGCGATGGGGACGAGGTTACACATCACTACACTTACCATCCTCAGACAGATGGTTAGTCAGAGAGAACCATCCAGATGCTTGAAGATATGCTCCGAGCATGCGTCATTGACTTCGAAGGAAGTTGGGATGAACACTTATCATTAGCCGAATTCTCATACAACAACAGTTATCATGCCAGCATTGGTATGCCTCCTTATGAGATAATATACGGTTAGAAGTGTAGAACGCCCATATGTTGGGGTGACATTGGGCAAAAGGAGTTAAGGAGCATCAAGGTGATCGAGGCTACGATCGAAAAGTTAGAGAAGATCAAGGCATTTATGAAGGCGGAAAAAGATAGACAAAAGTCGTATGCTGACAAGAGGTGTAGACCGATTGAATTCAAGGTGGATGATAGAGTTATGTTGAAGGTTTCATCTTGGAAGGGGATCATCCGGTTCAGAAAGCGGGGTAAGCTGAGCCCGAGGTATATAGGGCCTTTCCGAATCATTGCTCGAGTAGGAGAGGTGGCCTACATGTTGGAGCTACCCGATGAGTTAAGAATTCATCCGACATTCCATGTATCTCATCTAAGAAAATTCTTAGCGAAGAACATATGATCGTGCCACTGGAGGACATTGAGGTAAATGAACGGCTCAATTATGTGGAGCAGCCGGTGGCCAACATTGATAGAAAAGAGAAGAGGCTAAGGAATAAAGTGGTTCCACTGGTGCGAGTACAGTGGAGGCACAGGAAGGGGTCCGAATCTATGTGGGAAACTGAGGAAGAATGAGGCAGCATTACCCACAACTGTTCGAGGAGTGATAGGTTTCGGGGACGAAACCTATATAAGGGGGGTGGACTTGTAACAGCCAGAATTTTATTAAAAGAAGGAAAAGTGAAACATTTCAAAGTAAAAGGGGTTAAAGTGTGTAAGTGGCAAACTTTTCTATTATGGGTTCAAAGAGCAGGGTATGGCCGCCCACACCTCCATTTCCCCACATCTGCTTTCGGCTGCAAGAAAAAAGAAGAAGCAGTTCCAACCGGATTTTAGTGTGAGAAAGCTGGAATTCTCCTAGAAGGTGAGGTTTTCTTTTGTTTTCTGCTTGGTTTTCAGCTGTGTTCAAGCTGCTGGACCGATTCTTATGTGTTTCTTGTGTTGGCTGCTTGTTTCGGTGTGTTTAGGTGCTAGAACTCCCATTTGCTATCAGTTTGAAGAAGTCTTACTCGCAAGCTGCTAGAGGTGAGTTCTAGATTCCCCTATTTTACTTGTTTTAAACTCGTTTAGGGCTGAAATGCATATTAACTGAATTTTTACAACCGAAGCATGGGTTTCTGTGTTTTACATTTGATGTGTATGCGATGTGTGTTTTTAAATGCTTTATTTGATGTTGCGTAGTTGTAAGCTCTGTTCTAAGTATTTGGCATGTTAGATCTATGCTAAGGACATGTTAGAATGAGGATTTGGAACTGGAGGATTAGTCTAAGTTGATTGTTCATCCACATTTGCATTTTGTTCATCCACATTTGTCGGACTTCATCTGTATTTGTTGGACTTCATCTGTATTTGTTGGACTTCATCCGCATTTGTTGGACCTCATCCGCATTTGTTGGACTTCATCCGCATTTGTTGGACTTCATCCGCATTTGTTGGACTTCATCCCCATTTGTTGGAGTTCATCCGTATTTGCTGAACATTCAATCACATTGGTTTTATGTTCAATAGCTAAGTCTTTTATTCATCCGCAGATGTTTTGTTCATCTGCAGATGATTTGTTCATCCGCGGATGTTTGTGTTCATCCGCAGATGTTTTTGTTCATCCGCATTTGTTTGTGCTCATTCACATAAGATTTAGTTCATCCGTATTTGGACTTGTTCATCCGTATTTTGTTAACCCGCATACCTTTAGACACTTAGAATATTTTTTGAAGACTTTCATCCGCATTTGCTCATCCGCATTTGTTGAACATTCATCCATATTGGTTTATGTTCATCCACATTTCCTTGGGGACTTAGGATCTTTCTAAAATTTTGGGAAGTAGAATGTAGTGTTATGTTCTGGAATGTTTTGATGGTTTATGCCTGTTGATGTTATGTATGATTGTGGGTTGTGGTTAATGTTCTATATTACGTATTACTATATGACATTACGTGGTGTGTTAATACTCTTATACATAAAGTATTATCATATTAAAAGTGAAAGAATATGATAATGAAAGTGGAACATAATAAACGAATGAAAAGTCTTGCAAGCAAATGAAAGGAGGTTCACAACTCATTGAGGGGTTGTTAGCTCAACTGTGTGCGGTTTAGCTAACCCATGAGGATGCACACAAGGGTCAATCTTTGTGATTGGCTAATATGTACAAAACAGGACCCTTGTCGCTTGCCCCGGTACTGGGTCAGGCTTCGTGCACAATGTTAGGGGTCTATTTATATATTTCGGCCTAGTACCCGCTTCGTGTACAATGTTTGGGGTATGGCATATGACATTTGTCTCAAAGAAAGTGGAAGATAATAATGAAAAGTACGAAAACAAACGATTATGATGGATAAATATTATCTAATTGTATGTATGATGGGTGATCATGATTAAAAGTAAAGGATAAGTTTTCACAAAAGCGAAGTATTTCTATTTATAAAAACTAGAACTCACTCAGCAACGCTGACTTTTATATGTATTTTTAGTTGGCAGGTAATGTAGTTGCTGAGGATGGCATGAGGATGAGGCTACTTTGCAAGCAAAGACTAGCATCCATCTCATGCAAAAAAATAATATTGTTGTTTTGTAATACAACTAAGTGTTCTTTTGTAATTTCAATCAACGATGTATTACTTGGCAAAAGTAATCATTAATGCATGAATTGGTTTTTGATAATTCTTCTGCTGCAATATTTTCTTATGTTAATAAATTTTAAATGAGATTTTAATATTGAATGATGCTATGAATAACCAACTATGGGGTCTTCGGGATCAGGGCCTTACAAAGAATAAGTTAATAGTGTCTATAATTCATTGAATATGGACTAATAGATGTTCATTGAAGGGCGTTAATAAATTAATATTGTGATAACTAAAACCCTAAACATGGCGTGATTTAAAGTTTAAATCTGACATTAGGCCTGTTCTATTACTAGATCATCGTTTCATAAAATAAAAACCTTGATGGACATTAAGGACTGGGCTACAAGGATTACACCCATATTGGTCATTTTGTTCTTTAGTAATCCTTTTGTGATTTGTACTTTTAGTGCTTGCTTGGTGTATTGTGGGATTTGGACTGTGCTATTTCAAGGTGAGTTTCGCTGCCCCTTTTTAATATGTTTTACTTGGGGGAAAAGCTTGCTCATTGTTTTGGCCTATGCCGTGTCTTAAAGATTATTTTGGAACATTTTATGTGGTTTGGGCCATGGCTTGAGTCTAGATGTTCATTCATGAGTGTGTACATATGCATGTGCTTGTTCTTGTGATTGATGTCATGGAGAGGTATTGTTAGTACTAATGGGTTGACACCCCCACCCCTGTCGTCGGTATGCTAGTTGAGACTGACTTGGCCTGTGCGTGCCCTTGGGTGAATATAATAAGGGTAATTGGACTTGGACTGATCTTAAACTTGTGTTGATACCTATGAATACTATGTACTCTTACTGACATACAACCTTATGTACATGTTTTACACGTCAAATTGTTTGTACTTTTAAACCTGTGAACTCACAAACGTATGTTGACTTTTTAGAGCATGTCTTTTCTGGTAACGGTGCCTAGGTACTTGGAAAATGGACTTTATACGAGACCGCTCGATCAAGAGCATTAGACATTGGAACATTAGTTTTGGACTATATGTTACTATGGTTGGACTTTTAAATGTTTTGGATTGTTCTTGTACTAGTTGTTCTAGTTTTGAACTTCTGGATTATTTATGCATTTATGGAATAACGTTATGGTATTGATTGTTCTTGACACTTGTTCTTTTGTGTTGGGCAACGTCATGATCCATTGACGGAGAATTCCTTTAGAGATTCTCTTAGACCCCCAATGTGTTATGACTATCCCTTCCGTCGCATCCTCGTGTTTCCGCTACTAGCGGGGGTGTGACATTTTGACCATTAGTAATCCTATTTTTAGGATATCTGTAATTACTTGCTAATGTTTGCATGTGGATTTTGGCCTGTGCAAACATCGAGGAGTGTTTCACGTGCTTTTTTTATGTTTTATAAGGGAAAAAATGGCTCAAAATTTTTAAATAATGCCAGCTTTTAAACTTGTTTTGGATTTGGATTAGACGGTAATGTGTGGTTTTAGTCATAGGATCGAGTCAAGACTGCCTTCATGAGTGTGTGTTCTTGTGCTTAAAGATCTCATGTTCTTATCATGACTATTTAACTATGGATTGGAGGCATGGATAGGTATTGTTAGTATTAACAGGTTGCACCCTCTTCCTTTTTATCGTATGTTAGCTAAATCTGACTTGACTTGGATGTGTCGTTGGGTGAATATAATAGTATGTTTGGACTTGGACTTGTACTTGTGGTATGTTGGTCATTAGGTCTGGTCATAATACCTTCATTGTCTCTACAGACAAATAAATGATGCATATAACTGCTGAGGAAGAAATAGAGGATGAATCTCAAGAAAGAAAGAAGAGATTCCTAATGACCTAAAAAATGGAGCACTCCTCACAGAAGATAGAAGAGGAGCTTGTACACTTGTTCTCTAGTAAAGGTCAGGAAGCTTTGGTAAAGAAGAACATAATTGCATTAATCAAAAGTGCAAAAGAATCTAGAGCTGCAAAAAGGAAAACAAGAATTAATTATGTTGGAGAGTCTAGCAAGTCAAAATCAGCAGCTTCATCCAAAACACAAAAAAAAACTACGAAGAAGTTACTCTCTAAACTCATTGATCCATCTGCTGAGAATATCACTCCCAAAAGAGTTTCTTTGCAAGCTCCTCGAACAACCATTATTGATCCTATATCAATGATCTCATCTTAGAGTCTAAAGAAAAAGGATAAGGACTCCAAAAATATAGATTGGCAGTTTAGGTTGAGCTAAAGGGATTCAACTTCAAGGAAGTTATTGGATAGAGCTTAGCTATAATCAAGTCGAAGTTGATAGCTACAAGTCATGCTAAATTGGAATAATCAGTTGAATTAGCAAGGAAGAAGAGAGTTGAATCTGAGAGAAGGAAGATAAAAAGATTCAGAAAGAAGGCTGGAGATAAGCAGCATATGAAGATGCACCTCACATATTGTGGTTTCTTTCAAAAACAAGTAGGACCAATGAGTATGTCTACTCTTTCTCTGAACATCAGAGAAATAAAGAAGAGAGTTGCAACTGGAGAACTTAGAAGTTATGAAGAAGTTAAGGACCTATGGGAGAGGTAACGAAGAAAAGTGAAAAGAATAGCACAAATATCCTCCCATCTTCCAACTGAAGAACCAAAATCTCCTCCTTTTAAAATTACCATCTCACTTGATGATGAACCTCTATAATTGATCAATCCTATAAAGAAAATTAAACCGAAAATGGTTATAGAGGCTAGAGTGATTGATCAAGAAGTTGAAGCAAGGTTGATCAAAGGAACAATGGTTCTAGGAGCTGGATAAATTAAGGAGATGGAGTAATATGCACTGAAAAGAGCAATCCAGATTGTAGAAGTTCTCAAGATTTTTAGAGGTAGTCATGAGAAGATAAATCTCCTGCTCCAAAAATTGGTGTCTATAGTTCAATCAGAGTCTATAAAGATATTCTTGAGTCTCCTCTATCAGCATATGATCCAATCCAAGAGTAGGAAGATGATCAAGTCAAAGACACTTACTTCATCACTAGATCAGTAGCTGGAAAAGTAGCTTATTAAAGAAATCAGCTGGTCTGCTTTAGTAGATATGAAATAGCTTACTTGACCAGGCTGAGACTCGGAAATCTAAGTATCGACTTTGAAACAAGATAGGTAGAAAAGGTACTTCTCAGGATTTACAGATCACATCTTGGGAACACAAGACATGCTTCTAAACAATAAAGAAAGAAAAAGGAAGTTGAAGCTACTGAAATTGGTGCATCTGCCAAACCACCATCCTTTGCTCAACATGCCAAATCACAGCCATCACCATCATGTGTCTAATCAACACAATCAATAGGTCAAACTACTGAGCACTACTCTCCCTCAGTCCAATAATCAATTTAAATAGACGAACCACCACTAGAAGTCCAGTTGTTTCTTTAGCAGTATAATCAGAGCGTCCATCAATAGCTAAAAGGATTACAAGACATTGGAATGATTCGGAGAAAGCTTTAGAAAGTGAGTACTCAGATACTGAAAACGAAGAATCCCAGAGGGTGGGAAAGTTTACATCACTGACTGGGGATATGATTTGATGTATAAAGGTACTTCATTGAAAGAAGTGATGGCTCCAAATTGACAGGATCAGTGATCTAAGTTTGATCAATTAGAGTTGAATTGCAGCGGAATTAGAACAAGAATTAGACAAATATAGCAAGAACACAATAGA
This sequence comes from Flaveria sonorensis, assembly GCA_025506505.1. Lineage (NCBI taxonomy): Eukaryota > Viridiplantae > Streptophyta > Magnoliopsida > Asterales > Asteraceae > Flaveria > Flaveria sonorensis. The sequence continues at coordinate 29,421,573 of CM046426.1, forward strand.
TATTCAATGGAACAGTACATGGTTATAGAGAAAGAGGGTTTTCTGCAAAAGGGATAATATCATTCATGCACAAATGCTTCGGTATTTCAGCCGCTAAGCTTCACAGGTTACAATTAGGTCAACATTCCTTATATAAAGGAATGTGACGTCTGCTGATGTCACTTGATAGTGACATTTAACAGAATTATTACAAACAACTGAAAGTAAGCAAACTACTGAGAATGTTCACAACAACTGAGAACATCTCAGAGTATGCTAAGTACAAGATGAAACTAAAACTACTGAAACTACAAGTACTGATTACAAGAAACATAAAACTACTGATTACAAAAGAACTGAAAGGAAAATATAACTACTGAAAGGAAACCATCACAACTACTGAAGAGGTCTTCTTCAGCTGTTGTGATAACATCTGAAACTTGGTCTTCAGTCTTTGTCTTCAGCTTTTGTCTTCAGACTTTGTCTTCAGTTCTTTAACTTCAGACTTTGTCTTCAGACCTTGTTATCAGTTGATGTCTTCAGCTGTTGCAGACTACTTCAGTTGTTGTAATGTCTGTGGGACTTAAAGGTTTTTCTGATCAGGCTCATTGGTTCTTTTGGTCCAACAAACTCCCCCTAAACCAATGCAGCCAAAACCTTTAAGCTTATTGAGGTCCCACTTATTCTTGGCAGAAATACTCTCTTGATCAGCTTCAGAGATATCAGATAAGCACAGGCCAGGGAACAGGTTTCAGTAGATGTGAATGTCAAAGGATGGAAGGGAACTCTGTCTTGGGGAACTGGACACAGAGCTGTTATCCCAACCATGAAACCTACTTCCCATTGATGAGTCTATAAGATTCTCTGACGTAGGCCTCAAGGAGAACAACTTGTTCCTCCTTAGTGAGTTCTTCTGCTTCTCCTTCGAAGAAGAACTCTGGGCCATAGTACTCTGATAGGTACTTTACTGTCTTTCCATTTTTCAACTCAACAGTTGTTATCTCTCTGTAAGCAAATTCATCTGGGTGAGTCCCTTCTAATAACAACTGGAGTTCATTTTTCTTGATCTCTTCAAGCCTCTTGTATAACAACCCCTTCTTGACCATTTTGTTCTCTATTAGAGTTTGAGGGGTCATCTTTGACTTGTAGGCTCTCTTGAAGTCTTCAAGTATCTCCCAGGGTGAGACTACAATGGCCAACATAATAACAGCATCTATGGTCTTTCTCACTTGGCCATTGTATCTACTTGGTATGGATTTCTTATGAATTCTAGAACTAACCCTGGGGTCTGGCCAAATCCTTACTCTCTCCTTTTGATATTGAAAGGTATGCCTGAGAGCATACAACCTTTGAGCGTGTTTCTTCATGGCTTGTATAGATGATGACTGAGGAAACTCTTTGTCAACCATCTTCAAAAGTTGCTCATTGTGCTGTTTCTGCAGTTCTTCTTCTTCAATCTTAACTTTCACCATTTGCCTCTGAAAGTCTGGTGTGATCATTTGTTGACTTCTGGGCTCAGGTATTTTTAGAACAGCAGAGATTGGCAGACTGTCTTCTTCATCATCTTCTTCTTCTTCTTCTTCCATCCTCAACACCCTTCTCCTCCTTCTGGGTGCATCATTGGATGTGGTTTGAGGTGGTTTTTGGGGTAAGGGAGTTGGTTTTGAGGGTTGAGTTGGTTTAAGTTTAGGTTTAGGGATTGGTTTGGAGAGTTGTGGGGTTGGTTGTTTTTGAGTGGGAGTTTGGGAAGGCTGATCTAGCATTTTTGTGGTAAGTTTGGCTTTGGAAAGGTTGGCCATATCAGTTCTCTTCCCAGCACCTGCTTCATCTAATGCTTCGATAATCAACCCCTTATTGAATGCTTCAGAAGCACAGATTCTGGTGGTTATTGCCAGAATACTGTCTCTGGTCCATGATTTAATCTCAATTAATGATCTTCCCAAGTATTTTGCAATAAACCTGATCATTATCTCCAATCTCTCCGTTTCCATCACACTGTAACTGGCCCATCTCTCTTGTATCTCTTTAATCTCCAGTCTTCTGATCTCAGTGTCTAATGTAGCTGTATCAAAGCCTTGTCTGAAGAGTTGGTCTATTATTCTATCCATTGATCTGCTGTGAGCTTCATCAGCTTCTTTAACCAGATCTTCCAATGATTTCTCTTCATCAGGCTTTTGAGTTTCAGCACTTTTCTTTCTCTTGTATGTGATCAGCTGTTTTTCCTTTTCTAACTCCTTTTCTTTCTCTTGTTGTTTCTCATCTTCCACTCTCTTTCTCTTTCTTTCTTTCACTGCCTTAGACTCCCCCTTTTTGGGTGCATTGGGTTCAGGGGTTTGAATGGCAGAAAGCTTCTTTTGCACAGCATCATCAACAAGTGTTTGTAGAGTTGAGGAGATCCTCTCATCAATGGCTTTATGCACAATCTCATTGATGATGGGAGTGATGAGAGGTAAGGAATGTTGAAAGATAGCAACCATCTGCTCAGAGGGGTTCTGTCCCTGAGAGGTGGTGCCAAAAGCAGTGGCTGGTGGCTCAGTTGAGTGTAGTGGCTGAGTGTTTGGAGAACCTTCAGATGAAGGTGCCATCTGTGGTTTATTGGGGCGGATGGACTTTGATCCTGAGACATTTTGGCAAGCAGTTCTTTGAGTCTGCTCACCTCAGCCTCAAGGATTGTGTTATGGGCTAAGACATCGAAGAAAAAGCCCAGGTCATCATCAGTCTTTGCTGAATCACCTGACCTCCTGATTGAATCAGGATGTACATGCCCTGAGTGTAGATCAGTTGTAGCATGTGCCCCTTGTTCTTGGTTCTGGGGACTTCCTGCCTCAGGACTGAGTCCTTCATCGGTAGTTGCCTCTGGTGAGGTCTTAGAGATGTTACCAACTGCATCCTGTTCATTTGCTGAATCAGTAGAAGTGGCAGCCTCACCAGATGTTCTAACCTCCTCCTCTACACGGGGAGATTGAACATTATAACCCCTGTGCTGTGGGTTATCAGCAGCATTTTGGTCCTCTTCCTCAGCTGTTGAGGTTCTCCCCATTGTAATTGGTTTCTGGGGAGGAGGAGAGGAATGCAGCTGACTCAGCACTTGTGCAACTATAATGGTGGGCTTTGAGGGGCGGTTGCATTTGGAGATAGGTTTGAAGCAGATTGCACCCGGGGTGACCGGTGCTCTTCAATGGTAACCTTCTCAATTGAGATAGGTTCCAGCATTGTGGTATCCCCAATTATGGTTGCATCAGGATCCTGTTGAGAGGATGCCTGAGCGGCTAGGGCTGGTGGAGTCTTTGACACTACTGGGGGGTTAGAACCAGTAAGTGTTTCCTGTATTGGTGGTACAGGGGCATCCTCAGGGGACTCATCTCCCTGAGTAGCCTTTTTGGGCTTTTTGGTGTTGGGTTTGGTGGGGACTTTGGATCTGGAAGTGGAGGCTGTGGGTTCCCGCTGCTTGGGTTTTAGCAGTCGGGCAGCCCCTTTCAGTGTAGGGGTCAGAGTTGTGCCTGGAGTATACTTCAGGCAATACAGCCTGAGCAGGGACTCCAAGGCCAACAAGGCCGTCTGATTTTAGCTGATTTAAAATTATGGCCATGAGAAACCTGGGATATAATATCCATCTGTTTGCCACAAGTTTCAAAGCCAGATCCTTTAGTTCCATGAAAACTATCTCAGAAAAATTTAGATTTTGTCGTTCAAAGATAGAGTATAATACCTGTTGCCATCGGGAGGACATCTGATCCCATGAGGAGGTTTTTGATGCAAGGCAGACATTCACCATGTGGAATATAAGACGTTCAGCATCATGGAAGTGCTTCTTCAGAATGGTGGTAGCACTTAAGTCTCCTTCATACCCGTTATTGATGAAAGACATATCAGTTGTGCCTTTCGGGTATTCTGTGACACAGGTGGCATCATGTAGATTTAGGGTTTGTCGATTGATGTCTGGAGTGATGACCACCTGTTTCTGGTTAACCAACGACTGGCGAGTGATTTGGCTATCATTCTCACCAGTTTGCACAGAGACGTTGGTCCAGAATTGGCTTAGGGAATCGGGGTATATGGTAGGATTCAAAAGAAAAGCGGTTCGGTACTGGGAATCTACCATAAGATCGATGGCATTATCAAATTTGTTCCAAAAGGCCGACTTCGAGAGGTAGGCAACACAGTTGTGTCTGGGTTTGAGTTTCATGGTCGCCATTGTTGAGAGAGTGAAGGACATAAAACGGCTAATGAAATGTTTGAAAGTAGATTTTGGTATTTATAGGGTAAGAAAAGGCTGATATAAAATGACTGAAAGTGTTGGTGCTGTCATCAGTTGTTTGAAAACAACTGAAGATCTGGTTTTAACTTTCAGAAGTTGTAACAACTGAAGACTTGGTATTAGTCATCAGTAGTTGTGAAACTACTGAAGACATGGTTTTGGCTTCAGGTGTTGTAAACAACTGAAGATTTGGTGTTAGTCATCAGTAGTTGTAAAACTACTGAAGACATGGTTTTGGCTTCAGTTGTATGAAGTGAAACAGCAGTTTTAGAAACAACTGAAGAGAAAAGTTTCTCATCAGCTGTTGTCGTCAATTCTTAGCTCATCAGCTGTTTCATTCTGACCTCAACACTTATCAGACTTTTTGTCTGATTTTCAGACGTTTCATTGGTCATCAGTACTTATCTGTTATACTGACATCAGTAGTTGTAACTACATCAGTAGTTGTAACCACATCAGTTCTTTTCAACAGATAGAGTACTTCAGTACTTTTAAGTAATTTAGTCTTCAGTAGTTGTAACCACATCAGTTCTTTCCATTGTAGCATTCATGACTTTAATAACCATCAAGAAGTATTTTTTGTCATTTTCAACCACTTCAGAAGACACCCGTTCAAACTTTTGAATTAATAAGAAAGAAATGTAACTTGGATGAAGCAATTTTAGCTCAAATACTCCAAATAAAGAAATCATATCTTTATCCCAATCATCCAGATTTCTAACAAGATTCAACTCAAATGTATCAACATTATTTGTAGAATTGGTTTTGTCATTTGAGAGCCATCAATCACTTTCAGACCAGGATTTGTTACTTTATCAAAGTATTTATCACTAAAAGCATCCAAAAATACATCTTCTTCTACACCTTTTTCTCCAAGTTTTCTTTTGCTTTTCAATGATTGAAAGTATTCTTTATCTTCCTGATCGTATCTCGTTTTAAGAAATGAACTCATCGTTGATATTCCTCGGTTTAGCAATTGAACAAAATTTTCACTGCGACCAGCTTTTGTTGGGTTAATCAAAGGAAGTTTGTTCAGCTCTTTCAAGTCTTGCACAGGTAGTTCAATGATGCTTGAGTAAAAGTGATAAACATCACATATAGCATTTACTCTCTTGATCAAAAAGTCATCAAATATTTCATCATATTTCCAATCTACTATTTCAACTTCTTTTGTCTTATCAGGAACAATCATTGCATTAAGCAGTTCTGAAACTGATTGTCCTTTTTGTAAAACATTTCGCACCAAGTCCCCTGCTATTCTAGCTTTATCCACAATTGCTTTTGTTCAATCGAGACTTGATAAGCTTGTTTTTCAGTCTCAGGAAACATCTTCATTAGCTCTTTCCTTCTCTAATGTCCACTTCTTATCAACTCCATGTTTTTGATCTCTTGAGGCTTTAGAATTCTTGTTCTCTTTGTAATCTCGAGATACTATGGGTTGTCCATGTCGAGGACTATCATTCTGTTTGTTTGTTTCTCGGTTTCTTGGAAACTTCTCACCAAGTTCCTCAAAGATTCTGCTTGAAGTTTGTTTAATTTCTTCCTAGGATAGTTACGTGATTATAACCATATCCTTAAAGCAGTTACATTCATATCATCTGGATCAGGATGGTGTAACTCAAAAGTTGAAAGTTCTTCAACATTGATACTTTCTTGAAGCGGATTCCATTCTCCATGCTCTACTACTATCTCATCCTGATCAACAGGTGCAACAGACTCAGCGGTTATACACTTTTCATACTCTTCATTTATTTGAGAAACAGTTAATCCATCCAAGAATACTCTGTTGTACTTCATTTTGATCAAGTAATTGTACTTATCTTCAATATCAACAGGAATGTCATTAGTTATTTCCTGGATTGGAGAATGAGTAACTTCAACCATGTCTTCATCTTCCAATACTTCATCGTACCATGCATCTTCAAACTCAGATTCTAAATCATCAAGTGCCTTAATCTTCTCTTGATCTATAGGTTCTTGACTTTCTTGAGTTTCAACTTTAGATGTAGTCTTTTGAACTTTTGATGATTCAACTAGAACTGAAATGTCTACATCATCAATTTTTCTTTTTCTTTTATCTATCTCAGATATATTCTCAACATGAATTGGGGTAATTTCAAAAACTATCATAACTTTAGGGGATGGAGATTTTAGACTATTTTTCATTCTTTTGAATTCTTGTTTTAAAACCTCATTGTTTTCTTTCAACTTTTTGAATTTTTCTTCCATTAGGTCATAATCTTTCATCATGACTTCAAAATTTTGCAAATTTGTTTCTTTATCTTTTCTCCAAATCAGCAATCACTTTATCTTTCTTTTGTAATTCCTCCTTCAATTTCTCATTTTCTTCTCTTAACTTTTCAATGAGATTCACTTGCTTAGCATTTTCTTCTTTTAATTCATCAATAATCAACTGAAAGTTTGTTTCTTCCACCACATGTGTATCCTGTTGATTCAAACTTACAGGATCATCATGTATCACATCTTCAAATACTTCAAAGTTTTGAAAATCTTCATTAACTTTAGTTTGTTCTTCTGTTTCAATTGCTTCTTCAATCATATTAACTATCTCCTCAATAGTTTGACTTTGTTCATCTCTATCTTCAACTTGATCAACTTCCTGAACATCTTCAACTTGTTCAGTTTCATGAACATCTTCATTTAATTGTTCCATGTCATTGCCATCATCACCACCATCATTATTATCATCATCATCATTAGAACTTGAACTTTCATCATTTTCTTCTTCATTTTCATCATCATCATCAGAACTTGAGGTTTCATCATTGTCATCTTCATTTTCATCATCATCATCTTCATTTTGAGGAGCTTCTTTAATAAGATCATTTGGGTCAACCGGCTCATCTTTAATAAGATGAAAATGTTCTTCATTAATATTCACATCATCTTGAGCCACAACCCTCATATAGTCAAACATTGGTACATTAGGAGCACTAGTAATCATTGATAGTCTTTTGTATGAAGTTTCTGTCATATGCTCAAGAATCAATCTTTCACCACTAACTCCATAAGCATGATAATCAGGATTGGCTTCATTTATGATCATCTACAGGAATCTGGGATACATCAGATACTTATTTATGATTCCTTTCTCCAAGTTAAAGATAAATCCATTCATAATCCAACGAGCCATATTGAATCTTCTATTTGTTGCAAGAGCCACAATAGGTGAGGCTATATCAACTGGAAAGGAGTTCCAAGCTGCACTTCTTTTTGACATGCCAGGCTGGAATATATAGCATAGTAGTTTCCAGTGATTGTACACTCGGGCTCTGAAAAATTGTTTCTTAGGAAAATTATCTAGATGACCCATAGCAATAAAGGTTTCTCTACATTCATTAAATGAGAGTTCAGCTAAGTCTTCAGGATCATTGTTTCCAAGCCTTAATGCTTCTCTAATGGATTCTTCTGACACTTCAATCATTCTTTCATTTGTTATGAATCCTCTCAAAACTTTCTCCCTTCTTCATTGATTTCAACAGTTGCAGTAGTCCAAAACTTCTTGATCAGTCTGGAATAAATGACTGGTTGGTAACACATAGCATAAACATACTTCGTCCTTAACAAAAATCTGATAATTTCTTCATAGCCTGTAGCATCCCGAACATCTTTGTTTAGAAATGCTGCTACATTGTGTTTAGGCTCAAACTTAAATTCAGCCATCTGAAAGGATAAGACAAAAAGAATTAGACACTTAAGAATTTGCAATATTGAGTCAAATTGATATTTATAGAAATTTAAATGAATTATTATGTTTTAATTCTATTAACCTAGCTTGCACTTTGAAAATTTTCTAAGTGTTCAAGTATTCTGTCAAAAAAACAAAATACATTCAAGTTAGAGTGTAAATGATTTCAAACATATCAATTCATTAAATTTTCTCAAAAACCGATTAAAGAATGAATTTGTGATTAATTTTTCATTTTTATTAAAAATTCATGAATGTGACTATTCATATTCAAGAACTTCGACTGATGAACATGAACACCATCATCAAAAACAAATTTAATAAAAATCAGATTTGATTATCACAATATGTTCAAAATAAAGTGTATATCATCAATCAATGTTCAATTTCAGTTAAACATTTACATTAAGGTCACAGATTTCAAAATTTCAAACAAACTAGGGTTCATACGCCTGTATAGTTATGAAACACCCAATCAAATTCAAACTATAAACTTGAAATTTTATGAATTTGTTCATGAACTTACGTTTAGAATCTGAAAAACAAACTATCAATCATAAGTATTGAACAAATAACACTCAGAAAGACGAACTGGTGAATCAAGGGTGTTCAATAGTCGGGTGCAAGATCAGGGGATTTGAGAGTGAATGAGATACCTGAAATCACAAGTGTTGTATTTATACTAAGTGTAAATTTTTAGGCGCATGAGCACTGTTTGTGCGCATAAGACTCAATTTTACACAAAGAATTTAGGCGCATGAGCACTGTTTGTGCGCATGGGTTGATTTTTACATCAAGTATTTAGGCGCATGAGCAGTGTTTATGCGCATGAGGTTTAGACGCATGGGCACTATTCAGACGCATAAGCACTGTTTGGGCGCTTTTGCACTATTCAGGCTCATGGGACTAACTGAAACCCCCAACACTTGGTAATTTTTCACTTGAAACGCCCAACTCTTGAAAGCTTGGTACTGTGTGGGCGCATGAGTATGGATGAAACGGCCAACACTTAACCATAAATTTCAGACATATGACAACTGTTTAGGCGCATGAGGTTGTCTAAAACGCCCAACACTTGTACAAATTTCTAAAAAAATATCATGCTCCTATTTTGGACTTTTGAACACTGTTTAGGCGCATGAGATTACTTCCATGAGTCTAACACTTGTAATTTTCAAATCTTCCACCTGAACACTATTTAAATGCATTAGTACTGTTCATATACTAATTTTTAAAACAATTTGCCAAATTTTGACTTTCACCAAAAATTTACATAATTGACCCTCAATTTTGTACTTTTGACATTTAAATTTTGACCTTTTTATTTTTGACAAACTTTCAGGCATTTTGGCAGTGGGCGCATTAACTCTTTCCCTCTTCTCGAACATCCTCTCTGCTCTCTCTTTCTCTGCAATTTCTTCACCATATTCATCGGAAAATCCAAAGGTGTCTTCAAGATCAACACCGAGTAGGAGTTCAACCCTGTCTTAAGAGGAGTGGAGGTGTCTTGTCAAACAAGATTCTTGCAAGAACCTGAGGTTTTAGCTCGAGCTCTCAAACCAACAACCTTCATACTCTCCAAATCATTCCAAAAGCACGGGACATCTAGTGCGTAAGCATTTTGTTCCCGAACAAAACTATTTCTTGAGTTTTTAACTATTTTTCTTCCATGAATCCCACTTTTCTTGTTTCAAAATAAAATCTTATGGCCATATCACTATCTTTGTGAGACTCATAACTTCACAAAAGGTACATTCTTCTAAATGCTCACATATCATGTGTTGGTGCACATACTTTGAACCCGAAAACCCTCCTTTTCAATAAACACCCATTTAACCACTTATCTCGATCAACCACCATTCATGCTTAAAACCTACTTAAAAACGTCCTATGAACATTATAATAATCTGGACTTAATGTTACAAAAAGATTTAAGGATGTTTGAACTCGAACTATTATGTTTACACATGTGTAAATGATGTAGAAACACCTTAATCATAACCTTGTTAATTAATATTGTAAAATCTGTGAGGTTATTTTATTTTCTAGTAGTTTGTTGATGTTAAACTTATTAAAATTATTGAATGGGTGGATTGGTATGGTATAATGGACATTAGGAGCCTATTTAGTGACCCGTGTAGGTGATGAAATTCTCAAAATGGCCAAAAACTTAATAAGTGCAAGTATTAATATTTCCAGGACTTAAGTTAAGTATTTTAGTGCTTAAAACCGAACTTGGTGAATTTTTGGGTTAATATGTAATTTCTATGGATTTATTTAGTTAAATTAAGCCTGAACCGAGGAAATTTTTGGATAAATTACAAAAAAAATGGTGTGACAAGCCTAAGGCCTATAAATCCATGATATTTCAGTAAGTTAGAAGACCTTAAGTTAATATTTTGATGGGAAATTGAAAGAAAGTGGATTTAAATGTCGGTTCGGGTAAAAACGGATTTTAACGGGTTAGATCTAAAAAACGAGGATTTTACTCGAAGGACCCCAAAAATTCTTTTAAAAACAGGCCTAAAAGTAATGTAAAAACCCCTAGGAACTAATAAGGGCCATATTGGGTCAAGAAATGGAAAGAATGCAACTTTGGAGGTGAAAGTTGTAAATTTCGAAACTTGAGGGACTAAAGTGTAAATTCCGTAAATATGACTAAATTTTAGTAACAATATGACCAGAAACTATTATTAAACTTATTATTATGTAAACAAACTTATAAGAATCATAAACTTGTCATTCACATGCCAAAACCCCGACATTCCTAAAAAGGAAACTTTTTGACGCAAACTTCTAAGAAACAAAGTCACATGATTTTATGACCATAAAATGCACTTAGTTACACTTTCAATAGTCTAAGAACATATAGCTTACTACTTGTATCATGATAATAGGGTGCTAGGACACAGACTTGTTGGTACTTGAAGGAATTTTATTTGATTCTAAGGTGAGTTTTAGTGTTCCCTTTTTACTACTATTTTGGGATGAAACATGCTATGTTCGAACTGAAAATTATTTGTGTACTATTGTACGATGGTATTATATGTTGTGTCTATGTAAGAACCTGCACCTACTTGTATCACAATCATTAATTCTTGTGTGAACCGCTTGTTTTATATGGTTAGATCTACTTGGGGAATCCCCCACGCACAGTGCCTTCCGTCATACCTGGAAGAGTACCACACTAAGATCCTGCGGGGTCGTTTGTGTCATATGAAAGGTTTTATGAGATACTATGGTGTACCACTCAGCAGGTATGGTACACTCTTTAAGGCTCAGTTTCCCCTATGGGATAACCTGTACAACACAAGTTTAGAAGAGGCTAGCCGGGGCTGAGTGCAGGGTTGATTGTGGCCCCACAACAGTGATACTTAAGTTTTTGAATTTAACTTATGGATTCTAAAGAGCCCTTTTGTTTTTGAACTTTAAGCACTTGAACTCACCAACTTTTTTAGTTGACATAAAATCTTTTTGAGCATGTTTCAGGTAAACCTTGATGAAGCATGGATTGTAATGGACACTTAATGGATGGCTTAGTACCGTGACTACGAATGGCATTACTTGATTTTGAAAACATTATTTGACATTCAGAATTATCGTGTAATAAATTTGGATAATTTTCAATAGGTGTGGATTTGATGTTTGGGGAAGACTTTCATAGCCCAAATATGTTGTTTTAATGTAATGCCATGTGATTTCCCTCCTTGTTTGCTCTTGAGTGGTTAGTTTCCACTGCCATGTGTTTTGTTAATATGCGACGTCCCACCCTCCTTGGGCCCAAGGTGTGACAGATTTGGTATCAGAGCCACAGGTTGTAGAGAAGTCGGGAATACCTTAGTAGACCCTAGGCTACAACCCTGATGCCCTAGGACTGTCCTTGTTTTGGAATGTGTTGGAATGAGTGGGTTGGGTAAATTGATGATTACACTTGATCAACGTAATCATGAATTTACCGGACATGTGAATTCCGGCACGATCCCCTAATTGGTGGTAAAATCTTTCTCCCAGATAGAAAATGTTTTTGTGTGGTCTAAACTATATCTTCGTACCTGTTGCAACCTGTATTATTACGTATTACAGATACTACTACCATCATTACTGCGGTAACTACTATTATGAGATACTATCATTACTATTGTCTTGAGCTATGAGAAACCAAATTACTCATGATGATTTTACAGGAACTCGAGACTCATGGCTAACAACGGTAAAGCGCCTACATTCCCTGCCGACGAGACTGCCCCAGTGGGAAGACTCAGGAGGGCAACACCCCTAGTCAGTATGAGGAGTACATGAGGAGATGCAACCATCCAGGATGGATATCGGTGACATCCGACGACACGGAGCCATCGAAGGAATCTTCCCCGACATCCCAGGAGAGGAGCCGGACCCACACTCACTCACCTCATGTCACTACACCTGCATATTCACCCATCCCGCCTATCGGGAATAGGGCTGCACGAGTCATCACCTGGCCGCGTAAGAGTACTCGACCTGGAGCTTATATTTCATTCAGGATGCCGCCTCCTCCACCTCCTCCTATGACAGCTCTCGCATCAGTACCTCCGATGATGGGACCATCCAGACGCCAACCTTGAGATGAGTATTGGATACCGCCTAGGCGTAGCTTGTACGACGGCCCGAGTGTCTTAGTTGGAGACCCCTACTCCTAATCCAGCTGCCGAGCTAGCGATTTTGGTCCTTCTGACCCTACACTGAGCGATATCCTTAGGACCATCCAGCGTCATGAGGTGACCCTTCAGCATGCCACACGGACCTCACAGTCCGCCCAGTTCCAGGCATTGATGGCGTCCCGGGGTGTCCAAAGCTTGGAACAAGAACAGAAGAAGAAGCGGTCGGGCTGGTTTGGGTGGTTGAAGAAGAAATGGCAGTAATGATGGGATGATACTTGATTATATGGAAGATACTACTATTTTGAGAAACTATTTATCTATTTCAGACACTATGATTTTTATTTGGGGGTGATGGTACCTTCCAACTTGTGATACCATGAGACTATTATTGCTTGTTGGTTGCTACAATTATCTATGCATGATTTTCTTTTGTGATATTACCTTATCTATTACAGGTTGTATAATGGAATGTACAATAGTATATTCTAGGGAACTAATTTGATTGCCCCTTAAAATGTTAATTAACTTTATAAATTTGGAATGAAACTATGTATGACTTATAATGTATTTTAGGAACCCTCATGTGTTTGGTGAAGCGACCTTTAGGAGTGGAATCGATGTAGCTAGATACTTGAAACAAATATTATAAGACACTAAATGAGTTTATCTATGTTGACACCAGAATGCCGCCTATACGTGGAATGAGTGGGGGAAGGAATAAGGGTGCTGGGCGCATCGGGAACCAGGGTGGAATTCGACCACCTACTCCACCAAGGACCACCCATGAAGAAAATGCCAATGATGAAAAGATCGCCAATCTGGTGGCCCAGCAAATCGCCAATGCTATCCCCACCATCATAGCTCAAATAAATGCAGACCGAGAAAATACAACCGGAAATGAAGGACCTGGACACAATGAAGGTAACGCGGAGGATGCTGAGGATATAAGAACTGGGTGTTTTTACAAAACTTTTATGGCGTGCAAACCAAAAGATTTCTATGGCACCGAGGGTGCGATTGATACTTACCGATGGTTAGACGAGATCGAGGCCGTACCGGATATCAGCGAGTGCAAAACTAAGCACATGGTCAGGTTCGCCTCCTAATCTCTGAAAGGGCCAGCCTTGGAGTGGTGGAAGACCATCGTTCAGCCACGAGGCAGAAATGCTGCCGGCCGCATGAAATGGTAGGAGTTTAGAGAATTGATGACCAGTAAATACTGCCCAATAAATCAACTGGAGAAGCTGAAGCTGAATTCTGAGCTTGGAAATGAAAGGCTCAAATTACATTGAATACATCAATCAGTTCTCAGCTCTATCCTGACTAGTGCCCCACTTGGTGACACCTGAATCAAAAGGTGTAGCCCGTTTTATCTGGGGACTGCATCCCAGAGTTCGAGGCATGGTCCGATCTGCCAGGCCTACAACCTTCCAAGCGGCAGTCGATCTTACTAGTAGCTTGATGGACGACTTGATTAGGGCTAGTTGGATGGAACAGAGGAAGACTGAGGACAAGAAGAAGGTGACGGGCGAGAAGAGAAAGTGGTTTGATGCTAAAAAGGCCATTGGCAATAGCAGTAGCTCAAGCAGGAGGGCTGGCGAAGGGACAAGGCAAGAGGATCAGGGGGCAAGAGCGCGAAAACTATACTTAGGTACAAGCCCCTTCTGCAACAAGTGCAAACTACACCACCAAGGGGAATGCAACCCGATGCCTTGCTTTAGGTGCAAGCAAACCTGTCACCTAATTATTGTACGAATGAGCTCGGGAAGCAATGCTACGAGTGCGGGGATCCAGGACACATGCGAAACAAGTGTCCCAAGTTAGCAAGGGATAAGGACGCCAGGCCTAACAAGCCCAAAGGAAGAGCGTTTGTAATGGATCCTAATGGTGCGCATAAAGATCCTGACGTGGTTAATGGTACGTTTCTCATCAATAACCATCCTGCTACCATTTTATTTGATACTGGAGCAACAAGTTGTTTTGTTTCTACTACCTTTAGGCCTTTAATTGATTTGGAAGCTCGTACCCTAACTGATGCACACACTGTAGAATTAGCTGATGGCAAGATAATAGAAACCAATGAAATCATCAAAGACTGCATGATAGAATTAAAGGGTAATCCATTTAAGATAGACCTGATGCCTGTAACATTAGGAGGATTAGATGTGGTCGTGGGAATGGATTGGTTAGCTAAAAATAAGGCTGAAATCCTGTGTGATGAGCATTTGCTTAAAATACCTCTAAGTAATGGTAGTACACTAACGGTCCACGGTGATAGAAGCAACATGCTGTACCCCATGATATCCCACCTACGGGCTACCAAGAGTCTACACAAAGGATGCTCAGCTTTCATAGTATACGTGAAGAAAACAAGAGAAGAAAAGAAAATTGACGATATACCGGTGGTGTCTGAGTACCCGGAAGTATTTCCTGAGGATCTACCGGGACACCCTCCAACTAGACAGGTCGAATTCCAGATAGATCTAGTGCCTGGTGCTGCACCAGTGGCCAAGGCACCTTACCGACTCGCTCCACCCGAGATGATGGAGCTAATGGTACAAATCCAGGAATTGCTGGATAAAGGATTCATTCGACCAAGTGTTTCTCCGTAGGGTGCACCGGTACTATTTGTTTAAAAGAAGGATGGAACCCTACGAATGTGTATTGAGTATCGTGATTTGAACAAGCTTACAATCAAGAATCGCTATCCTCTCCCAAGAATCGATGACTTGTTCGATCAATTACAGGGAGCCAACTATTTCTCCAAGATAGATTTAAGATCGGGATACCATCAACTGAAGATAAGGGAAGAAGACATACCCAAGACAGCCTTCAGGACTAGGTATGGACACTATGAGTACTTAGTCATGCCCTTTGGACTGACTAATGCACCTACGGCATTTATGGACCTCATGAACCGAGTATGTCGGCCGTATCTAGACAAGTTCGTGATTGTGTTTATTGATGATATTTTGATCTACTCCCGTAGCAAGGAAGAGCATGAGAAGCACCTTAGACTGATTCTTGAGTTGCTCAAGAATGAGCAGTTATATGCAAAGTTCTCCAAATGTGAGTTTTGGATGCGCGAAATCTAGTTTTTAGGACATGTGGTGAACAAAGAAGGTATCCAAGTAGATCCAACAAAAATAGAAGCCATTAAAAATTGGAAGATCCCTGAAACTCCTACCGAGATAAGGCAATTTCTTGGCTTGACCGGATACTATCAGAGGTTCATCAAGGATTTCTCGTGAATTGTGCAGCCATTAACCCCTCTAACCAAAAAGAATGTAACCTTTGCATGGGGAAAGGATCAGAATGGAGCATTTGAATTACTGTGCAGTGCACCTATCCTTACCCTACCTGAAGGCGTTAAGGACTTTGTAGTTTATTGCAACGCCTCGCGTCGGGGGCTGGGGTGTGTATTGATGCAGCGAGACAAGGTGATTGCTTACACGTCTAGATTGTTAAATGAGCATGAGAGAAACTACACTACTCACGATCTAGAACTAGGTGCCATGGTGTTTGCGCTCAAAATATGGAGACACTACCTCTACGGTACCAAATGCGTCATTTACACTAATCATAAAAGTTTGCAACACATTCTGGAACAGAAGATGTTAAATATGCACCAAAGAAGGTGGGTAGAATTGTTGAGCGATTATGAATATGAGATTCGTTACCATCCAGGCAAGGCCAATGTGGTGGCGGATGCATTGAGTAGAAAGGAAAGGGAAAAACCCCTTTGAATTCGTGCCTTAAGAATGAGCGTGTATACCAGTCTTACCGTTAGATTAAAAGAAGCACAAAGGGAAGCCCTGAATGAGGACAAGCTAGCTGAGGAGATGCTAATGGGAATGGGTTTAGAAGTGAGTAATGACGGATTGTATAAGCATGAGGGAAGGACTTGGGTATCAAAACACGGAGGAATTAGAGAGATAGTCCTAGATGAAGCCCACAAATCTAGATATTCAGTTCATCCGGGAAGTGATAAAATGTATCAAGACTTGAAGATTCTCTTCTGGTGGCCCGGATTAAAGAAATCCATTGCCACTTATGTGGGGAAATGTCTGACGTGTGCAATGGTAAAAGCCGAAAACCAAAAACCATCAGGAACCTTACAACAGCCCTAAATCCTTGAATGGAAATGGGATAACATTACGATGGATTTTGTTACAAAGTTGCCAAGAACCTCTCGAGGGCATGATACAATCTGGGTGATAGTGGATAGGCTTACCAAATCAGCTCACTTCCTACCTATTCGAGAAGATTACGGCTTACCAAAGCTAGCGCGACTATACATCGATGAAATAGTAACAAAACATGGAGTGCCACTATCGATTATCTCAGACCGTGATAGTCACTTCACTTCAAGATTCTGGAAGTCTCTCCAACAGGCTTTGGGGACACGTCTTGACTTAAGCACTACATACCACCCTCAAACTGACGGATAAATTGAAAGAACCATTCAAACCCTTGAAGGCATGTTAAGAGCTTGCGCGATCAACTTTGGTGGAAGTTGGGATAACCACCTTCCTCTCGTGGAATTCTCCTACAGTAATAGTTACCACGCAAGTATAAACGCAGCCCCGTATGAAGCTTTATATGGTAGAAAATGCCAATCACCATTAAGCTGGAATGAGATTGGTGATAGCCAAATAATGGGACCCGATATCGTAATGGAAACCACCGATAAGGTATTCAAGATTATGGAACGGCTGAGTGCAGCCAGAGACCGTCAAAAGAAATACGCGGATAGACAACGAAAGCCCCTGGAATTTCAAGTGGGTGATAAAGTGATGCTAAAAGTCGCACCGTGGAAGGGCACAGTTAGATTTGGCAAGAAAGGCAAGCTAAGCCCAAGATACATTGGACCATTCGAAATTTTATCAAGAATTGGCCCGGTAGCATACTAATTAAGACTTCCCCAAGAGTTGAGCTACGTACATGACACCTTTCATGTGTATAACTTGATGAAGTGTGTTGTAGACAAGGCCTTGGAATTGCCATTGAAGGATGCCAAAATCACTAACGAATTGAAATTCGTGGAAGAGCCCATAGAGATTTCCGACCGACTGGTCCAGAAACTTAGACGAAGTTGTATACCCAAAGTAAAAGTGAGATGGAACTCTAGGCGAGGACCTGAATTCACGTGGGAAAGAGAAGATGTGATGAGAAAGAAGTATCCACACCTCTTTAAACCCACTAGTTCAGAAAATAATTGAAACTAAAATTTCGAGATAATATACGGTTGGAAGTGTAGAACGCCCATATGTTGGGGTGACATTGGGCAAAAGGAGTTAAGGAGCATCAAGGTGATCGAGGCTACGATCGAAAAGTTAGAGAAGATCAAGGCATTTATGAAGGCGGAAAAAGATAGACAAAAGTCGTATGCTGACAAGAGGTGTAGACCGATTGAATTCAAGGTGGATGATAGAGTTATGTTGAAGGTTTCATCTTGGAAGGGGATCATCCGGTTCAGAAAGCGGGGTAAGCTGAGCCCGAGGTATATAGGGCCTTTCCGAATCATTGCTCGAGTAGGAGAGGTGGCCTACATGTTGGAGCTACCCGATGAGTTAAGAATTCATCCGACATTCCATGTATCTCATCTAAGAAAATTCTTAGCCGAAGAACATATGATCGTGCCACTGGAGGACATTGAGGTAAATGAACGGCTCAATTATGTGGAGCAGCCGGTGGCCAACATTGATAGAAAAGAGAAGAGGCTAAGGAATAAAGTGGTTCCACTGGTGCGAGTACAGTGGAGGCACAGGAAGGGGTCCGAATCTATGTGGGAAACTGAGGAAGAATGAGGCAGCATTACCCACAACTGTTCGAGGAGTGATAGGTTTCGGGGACGAAACCTATATAAGGGGGGTGGACTTGTAACAGCCAGAATTTTATTAAAAGAAGGAAAAGTGAAACATTTCAAAGTAAAAGGGGTTAAAGTGTGTAAGTGGCAAACTTTTCTATTATGGGTTCAAAGAGCAGGGTATGGCCGCCCACACCTCCATTTCCCCACATCTGCTTTCGGCTGCAAGAAAAAAGAAGAAGCAGTTCCAACCGGATTTTAGTGTGAGAAAGCTGGAATTCTCCTAGAAGGTGAGGTTTTCTTTTGTTTTCTGCTTGGTTTTCAGATGTGTTCAAGCTGCTGGACCGATTCTTACGTGTTTCTTGTGTTGGCTGCTTGTTTCGGTGTGTTTAGGTGCTAGAACTCCCATTTGCTATCGGTTTGAAGAAGTCTTACTCGCAAGCTGCTAGAGGTGAGTTCTAGATTCCCCTATTTTACTTGTTTTAAACTCGTTTGGGGCTGAAATGCATATTAACTGAATTTTTACAACCGAAGCATGGGTTTCTGTGTTTTACATTTGATGTGTATGCGATGTGTGTTTTTAAATGCTTTATTTGATGTTGCGTAGTTGTAAGCTCTGTTCTAAGTATTTGGCATGTTAGATCTATGCTAAGGACATGTTAGAATGAGGATTTGGAACTGGAGGATTAGTCTAAGTTGATTGTTCATCCACATTTGCATTTTGTTCATCCACATTTGTCGGACTTCATCTGTATTTGTTGGACTTCATCCGCATTTGTTGGACCTCATCCGCATTTGTTGGACTTCATCCGCATTTGTTGGACTTCATCCGCATTTGTTGGAATTCATCCACATTTGTTGGAGTTCATCCGTATTTGCTGAACATTCAATCACATTGGTTTTATGTTTAATAGCTAAGTCTTTTGTTCATCTGCAGATGATTTGTTCATCCGCAGATGTTTGTGTTCATCCGCAGATGTTTTTGTTCATCCGCATTTGTTTGTGCTCATTCACATAAGATTTAGTTCATCCGTATTTGGACTTGTTCATCCGCATTTTGTTAACCCGCATACCTTTAAACACTTAGAATATTTTTTGAAGACTTTCATCCGCATTTGCTCATCCGCATTTGTTGAACATTCATCCATATTGGTTTATGTTCATCCACATTTCCTTGGGGACTTAGGATCTTTCTAAAATTTTGGGAAGTAGAATGTAGTGTTAAGTTCTGGAATGTTTTGATGGTTTATGCCTGTTGATGTTATGTATGATTGTGGGTTGTGGTTAATGTTCTATATTACGTATTACTATATGACATTACGTGGTGTGTTAATACTCTTATACATAAAGTATTATCATATTAAAAGTGAAAGAATATGATAATGAAAGTGGAACATAATAAACGAATGAAAAGTCTTGCAAGCAAATGAAAGGAGGTTCATAACTCATTGAGGGGTTGTTAGCTAAACTGTGTGCGGTTTAGCTAACCCATGAGGATGCACACAAGGGTCAATCTTTGTGATTGGCTAATATGTACAAAACAGGACCCTTGTCGCTTGCCCCGGTACTGGGTCAGGCTTCGTGCACAATGTTAGGGGTCTATTTATAGATTTCGGCCCAGTACCCGCTTCGTGTACAATGTTTGGGGTATGGCATATGACATTTGTCTCAAAGAAAGTGGAAGATAATAATGAAAAGTACGAAAACAAACGATTATGATGGATAAATATTATCTAATTGTATGTATGATGGGTGATCATGATTAAAAGTAAAGGATAAGTTTTCACAAAAGCGAAGTATTTTTATTTATAAAAACTAGAACTCACTCAGCAACGCTGACTTTTATATGTATTTTTAGTTGGCAGGTAATGTTGTTGCTGAGGATGGCATGAGGATGAGGCTACTTTGCAAGCAAAGACTAACATCCATCTCATGCAAAAAAATAATGTTGTTGTTTTGTAATACAACTAAGTGTTCTTTTGTAATTTCAATCAACGATGTATTACTTGGCACAAGTAATCATTAATGCATGAATTGGTTTTTGATAATTCTTCTGCTGCAATATTTTCTTATGTTAATAAATTTTAAATGAGATTTTAATATTGAATGATGCTATGAATAACCAACTATGGGGTCTTCGGGATCAGGGCCTTACAAAGAATAAGTTAATAGTGTCTATAATTCATTGAATATGGACTAATAGATGTTCATTGAAGGGCGTTAATAAATTAATATTGTGATAACTAAAACCCTAAACATGGCGTGATTTAAAGTTTAAATCTGACATTAGACCTGTTCTATTACTAGATCATCGTTTCATAAAATAAAAACCTTGATGGACATTAAGGACTGGGCTACAAGGATTACACCCATATTGGTCATTTTGTTCTTTAGTAATCCTTTTGTGATTTGTACTTTTAGTGCTTGCTTGGTGTATTGTGGGATTTGGACTGTGCTATTTCAAGGTGAGTTTCGCGGCCCCTTTTTAATATGTTTTACTTGGGGGAAAAGCTTGCTCATTGTTTTGGCCTATGCCGTGTCTTAAAGATTATTTTGGAACATTTTATGTGGTTTGGGCCATGGCTTGAGTCTAGATGTTCATTCATGAGTGTGTACATATGCATGTGCTTGTTCTTGTGATTGATGTCATGGAGAGGTATTGTTAGTACTAATGGGTTGACACCCCCACCACTGTCGTCGGTATGCTAGTTGAGACTGACTTGGCCTGTGCGTGCCCTTGGGTGAATATAATAAGGGTAATTGGACTTGGACTGATCTTAAACTTGTGTTGATACCTATGAATAATATGTACTCTTACTGACATACAACCTTATTAGATGTTTTACACGTCAAATTGTTTGTACTTTTAAACCTGTGAACTCACAAACGTATGTTGACTTTTTAGAGCATGTCTTTTCTGGTAACGGTGCCTAGGTACTTGGAAAATGGACTTTATACGAGACCGCTCGATCAAGAGCATTAGACATTGGAACATTAGTTTTGGACTATATGTTACTATGGTTGGACTTTTAAATGTTTTGGATTGTTCTTGTACTAGTTGTTCTAGTTTTGAACTTCTGGATTATTTATGCATTTATGGAATAACGTTATGGTATTGATTATTCTTGACACTTGTTCTTTTGTGTTGGGCAACGTCATGATCCATTGACGGAGAATTCCTTTAGAGATTCTCTTAGACCCCCAATGTGTTATGACTATCCCTTCCGTCACATCCTCGTGTTTCCGCTACTAGCGGGGGTGTGACATTTTGACCATTAGTAATCCTATTTTTAGGATATCTGTAATTACTTGCTAATGTTTGCATGTGGATTTTGGCCTGTGCAAACATCGAGGAGTGTTTCATGTGCTTTTTTTATGTTTTATAAGGGAAAAAATGGCTCAAAATTTTTAAATAATGCCATCTTTTAAACTTGTTTTGGATTTGGATTAGACGGTAATGTGTGGTTTTAGTCATAGGATCGAGTCTAGACTGCCTTCATGAGTGTGTGTTCTTGTGCTTAAAGATCTCATGTTCTTATCATGACTATTTAACTATGGATTGGAGGCATGGATAGGTATTGTTAGTATTAACAGGTTGTACCCTCTTCCTTTTTATCGTATGTTAGCTAAATCTGACTTGACTTGGATGTGTCGTTGGGTGAATATAATAGTATGTTTGGACTTGGACTTATACTTGTGGTATGTAGGTCATTAGGTCTGGTCATAATACCTTCATTGTCTCTACAGACAAATAAATGATGCATATAACTGCTGAGGAAGAAATAGAGGATGAATCTTAAGAAAGAAAGAAGAGATTCCTAATGACCTAAAAAATGGAGCACTCCTCACAGAAGATAGAAGAGGAGCTTGTACACTTGTTCTCTAGTAAAGGTCAGGAAGCTTTGGTAAAGAAGAACATAATTGCATTAATCAAAAGTGCAAAAGAATCTAGAGCTGCAAAAAGGAAAACAAGAATTAATTATGTTGGAGAGTCTAGCAAGTCAAAATCAGCAGCTTCATCCAAAACACAAAAAAAACTACGAAGAAGTTACTCTCTAAACTCATTGATCCATCTGCTGAGAATATCACTCCCAAAAGAGTTTCTTTGCAAGCTCCTCGAACAACCATTATTGATCCTATATCAATGATCTCATCTTAGAGTCTAAAGAAAAAGGATAAGGACTCCAAAAATAGATTGGCAGTTTAGGTTGAGCTAAAGGGATTCAACTTCAAGGAAGTTATTGGATAGAGCTTAGCTATAATCAAGTCGAAGTTGATAGCTACAAGTCATGCTAAATTGGAAAAATCAGTTGAATTAGCATAAAAGAAGAGAGTTGAATCTGAGAGAAGGAAGATAAAAAGATTCAGAAAGAAGGCTGGAGATAAGCAGCAGATGAAGATGCACCTCACATATTGTGGTTTCTTTCAAAAACAAGTAGGACCAATGAGTATGTCTACTCTTTCTCTGAACATCAGAGAAATAATGAAGAGAGTTGCAACTGGAGAACTTAGAAGTTATGAAGAAGCTAAGGACCTATGGGAGAGGTAACGAAGAAAAGTGAAAAGAATAGCACAAATATCCTCCCATCTTCCAACTGAAGAACCAAAATCTCCTCCTTTTAAAATTACCATCTCACTTGATGATGAACCTCTATAATTGATCAATCCTTTAAAGAAAATTAAACCGAAAATGGTTATAGAGGCTAGAGTGATTGATCAAGAAGTTGAAGCGAGGTTGATCAAAGGAACAATGGTTCTAGGAGCTGGATAAATTAAGGAGATGGAGAAATATGCACTGAAAAGAGCAATCCAGATTGTAGAAGTTCTCAAGATTTTTAGAGGTAGTCATGAGAAGATAAATCTCCTGCTCCAAAAATTGGTGTCTATAGTTCAATCAGAGTCTATAAAGATATTCTTGAGTCTCCTCTATCAGCATATGATCCAATCCAAGAGTAGGAAGATGATCAAGTCAAAGACACTTACTTCATCACTAGATCAGTAGCTGGAAAAGTAGCTTATTAAAGAAATCAGCTGGTCTGCTTTAGTAGATATGAAATAGCTTACTTGACCAGGCTGAGACTCAGAAATCTAAGTATCGACTTTGAAACAAGATAGGTAGAAAAGGTACTTCTCAGGATTTACAGATCACATCTTGGGAACACAAGACATGCTTCTAAACAATAAAGAAAGAAAAAGGAAGTTGAAGCTACTGAAATTGGTGCATCTGCCAAACCACCATCCTTTGCTCAACATGCCAAATCACAGCCATCACCATCATGTGTCTAATCAACACAATCAATAGGTCAAACTACTGAGCACTACTCTCCCTCAGTCCAATAATCAATTTAAATAGACAAACCACCACTAGAAGTCCAGTTTGTTGCTTTAGCAGTATAATCAGAGCGTCCATCAATAGCTAAAAGGATTACAAGACATTGGAATGATTCGGAGAAAGCTTTAGAAAGTGAGTACTCAGATACTGAAAACGAAGAATCCCAGAGGGTGGGAAAGTTTACATCACTGACTGGGGATATGATTTGATGTATAAAGGTACTTCATTGAAAGAAGTGATGGCTCCAAATTGACAGGATCAGTGATCTAAGTTTGATCAATTAGAGTTGAATTGCAGCGGAATTAGAACAAGAATTAGACAAATATAGCAAGAACACAATAGATATTCAATGGAACAGTACACGGTTATAGAGAAAGAGGGTTTTCTGCAAAAGGGATAATATCATTCATGCACAAATGCTTCGGTATTTCAGCCGCTAAGCTTCACAGGTTACAATTAGGTCAACATTCCTTATATAAAGGAATGTGACGTCTGCTGATGTCACTTGATAGTGACATTTAACAGAATTATTACAAACAACTGAAAGTAAGCAAACTACTGAGAATGTTCACAACAACTGAGAACATCTCAGAGTATGCTAAGTACAAGATGAAACTAAAACTACTGAAACTACAAGTACTGATTACAAGAAACATAAAACTACTGATTACAAAAGAACTGAAAGGAAATATAACTACTGAAAGGAAACCATCACAACTACTGAAGAGGTCTTCTTCAGCTGTTGTGACAACATCTGAAACTTGGTCTTCAGTCTTTGTCTTCAGCTTTTGTCTTCAGACTTTGTCTTCAGTTCTTTAACTTCAGACTTTGTCTTCAGACCTTGTTATCAGTTGATGTCTTCAGCTGTTGCAGACTACTTCAGTTGTTGTAATGTCTGTGGGACTTAAAGGTTTTTCTGATCAGGCTCATTGGTTCTTTTGGTCCAACAAACTCCCCCTGAACCAATGCAGCCAAAACCTTTAAGCTTATTGAGGTCCCACTTATTCTTGGCAGAAATACTCTCTTGATCAGCTTCAGAGATATCAGATAAGCACAGGCCAGGGAACAGGTTTCAGTAGATGTGAATGTCAAAGGATGGAAGGGAACTCTGTCTTGGGGAACTGGACACAGAGCTGTTATCCCAACCATGAAACCTACTTCCCATTGATGAGTCTATAAGACTCTCTGACGTAGGCCTCAAGGAGAACAACTTGTTCCTCCTTAGTGAGTTCTTCTGCTTCTCCTTCGAAGAAGAACTCTGGGCCATAGTACTCTGATAGGTACTTTACTGTCTTTCCATTTTTCAACTCAACAGTTGTTATCTCTCTGTAAGCAAATTCATCTGGGTGAGTCCCTTCTAATAACAACTGGAGTTCATTTTTCTTGATCTCTTCAAGCCTCTTGTATAACAACCCCTTCTTGACCATTTTGTTCTCCATTAGAGTTTGAGGGGTCATCTTTGACTTGTAGGCTCTCTTGAAGTCTTCAAGTATCTCCCAGGGTGAGACTACAATGGCCAACATAATAACAGCATCTATGGTCTTTCTCACTTGGCCATTGTATCTACTTGGTATGGATTTCTTATGAATTCTAGAACTAACCCTGGGGTCTGGCCAAATCCTTACTCTCTCCTTTTGATATTGAAAGGTATGCCTGAGAGCATACAGCCTTTGAGCGTGTTTCTTCATGGCTTGTATAGATGATGACTGAGGAAACTCTTTGTCAACCATCTTCAAAAGTTGCTCATCGTGCTGTTTCTGCTGTTCTTCTTCTTCAATCTTAACTTTCACCATTTGCCTCTGAAAGTCTGGTGTGATCATTTGTTGACTTCTGGGCTCAGGTATTTTTAGAACAGCAGAGATTGGCAGACTGTCTTCTTCATCATCTCTTCTTCTTCTTCTTCCATCCTCAACACCCTTCTCCTCCTTCTGGGTGCATCATTGGATGTGGTTTGAGGTGGTTTTTGGGGTAAGGGAGTTGGTTTTGAGGGTTGAGTTGGTTTAAGTTTAGGTTTAGGGATTGGTTTGGAGAGTTGTGGGGTTGGTTGTTTTTGAGTGGGAGTTTGGGAAGGCTGATCTAGCATTTTTGTGGTAAGTTTGGCTTTGGAAAGCTTGGCCATATCAGTTCTCTTCCCAGCACCTGCTTCATCTAAGGCTTCGATAATCAACCCCTTATTGAATGCTTCAGAAGCACAGATTCTGGTGGTTATTGCCAGAATACTGTCTCTGGTCCATGATTTAATCTCAATTAATGATCTTCCCAAGTATTTTGCAATAAACCTGATCATTATCTCCAACCTCTCCCTTTCCATCACACTGTAACTGGCCCATCTCTCTTGTATCTCTTTAATCTCCAGCCTTCTGATCTCAGTGTCTAATGTAGCTGTATCAAAGCCTTGTCTGAAGAGTTGGTCTATTATTCTGTCCATTGATCTGCTGTGAGCTTCATCAGCTTCTTTAACCAGATCTTCCAATGATTTCTCTTCATCAGGCTTTTGAGTTTCAGCACTTTTCTTTCTCTTGTATGTGATCAGCTGTTTTTCCTTTTCTAACTCCTTTTCTTTCTCTTGTTGTTTCTCATCTTCCACTCTCTTTCTCTTTCTTTCTTTCACTGCCTTAGACTCCCCCTTTTTGGGTGCATTGGGTTCAGGGGTTTGAATGGCAGAAAGCTTCTTTTGCACAGCATCATCAACAAGTGTTTGTAGATTTGAGGAGATCCTCTCATCAATGGCTTTATGCACAATCTCATTGATGATGGGAGTGATGAGAGGTAAGGAATGTTGAAAGGTAGCAACCATCTGCTCAGAGGGGTTCTGTCCCTGAGAGGTGGTGCCAAAAGCAGTGGCTGGTGGCTCAGTTGAGTGTAGTGGCTGAGTGTTTGGTGAACCTTCAGATGAAGGTGCCATCTGTGGGTTTATTGGGGCAGATGGACTTTGATCCTGAGACATTTTGGCAAGCAGTTCTTTGAGTCTGCTCACCTCAGCCTCAAGGATTGTGTTATGGGCTAAGACATCGAAGAAAAAGCCCAGGTCATCATCAGTCTTTGCTGAATCACCTGACCTCCTGATTGAATCAGGATGTACATGCCCTGAGTGTAGATCAGTTGTAGCATGTGCCCCTTGTTCTTGGTTCTGGGGACTTCCTGCCTCAGGACTGAGTCCTTCATCGGCAGTTGCCTCTGGTGAGGTCTTAGAGATGTTACCAACTGCATCCTGTTCATTTGCTGAATCAGTAGAAGTGGCAGCCTCACCAGATGTTCTAACCTCCTCCTCTACACGGGGAGATTGAACATTATAACCCCTGTGCTGTGGGTTATCAGCAGCATTTTGGTCCTCTTCCTCAGCTGTTGAGGTTCTCCCCATTGTAATTGGTTTCTGGGGAGGAGGAGAGGAATGCAGCTGACTCAGCACTTGTGCAACTATAATGGTTGGGCTTTGAGGGGCGGTTGCATTTGGAGATAGGTTTGAAGCAGATTGCACCCGGGGTGACTGGTGCTCTTCAATGGTAACCTTCTCAATTGAGATAGGTTCCAGCATTGTGGTATCCCCAATTATGGTTGCATCAGGATCCTGTTGAGAGGATGCCTGAGCGGCTAGGGCTGGTGGAGTCTTTGACACTACTGGGGGGTTAGAACCAGTAAGTGTTTCCTGTATTGGTGGTACAGGGGCATCCTCAGGGGACTCGTCTCCCTGAGTAGCCTTTTTGGGCTTTTTGGTGTTGGGTTTGGTGGGGACTTTGGATCTGGAAGTGGAGGCTGTGGGTTCCCGCTGCTTGGGTTTTAGCAGCCGGGCAGCCCCTTTCAGTGTAGGGTCAGAGTTGTGCCTGGAGTATACTTCAGGCAATACAGCCGGAGCAGGGACTCCAAGGCCAACAAGGCCGTCTGATTTTAGCTGATTTAAAATTATGGCCATGAGAAACCTGGGATATAATATCCATCTGTTTGCCACAAGTTTC
The DNA here is from genome assembly GCA_025506505.1 of Flaveria sonorensis. NCBI lineage: Eukaryota > Viridiplantae > Streptophyta > Magnoliopsida > Asterales > Asteraceae > Flaveria > Flaveria sonorensis. The sequence goes on from CM046426.1 coordinate 29,449,250, forward strand.
AAAGCCAGATCCTTTAGTTCCATGAAAACTATCTCAGAAAAATTTAGATTTTGTCGTTCAAAGATAGAGTATAATACCTATTGCCATCGGGAGGTTTTTGATGCAAGGCAGACATTCACCATGTGGAATATAAGACGTTCAGCATCATGGAAGTGCTTCTTCAGAATGGTGGTAGCACTTAAGTCTCCTTCATACCCGTTATTAATGAAAGACATATCAGTTGTGCCTTTCGGGTATTCTGTGACACAGGTGGCATCATGTAGATTTAGGGTTTGTCGAATGATGTCTGGAGTGATGACCACCTGTTTCTGGTTAACCAACGACTGGAGAGTGATTTGGCTATCATTCTCACCAGTTTGCACAGAGACGTTGGTCCAGAATTGGCTTAGGGAATCGGGGTATATGGTAGGATTCAAAAGAAAAGCAGTTCGGTACTGGGAATCTACCATAAGATCGATGGCATTATCAAATTTGTTCCAAAAGGCCGACTTCGAGAGGTAGGCAACACAGTTGTGTCTAGGTTTGAGTTTCATGGTCGCCATTGTTGAGAGAGTGAAGGACATAAAACGGCTAATGAAACGTTTGAAAGTAGGTTTAGGTATTTATAGGGTAAGAAAAGGCTGATATAAAATGACTGAAAGTGTTGGTGCTGTCATCAGTTGTTTGAAAACAACTGAAGACCTGGTTTTAACTTTCAGAAGTTGTAACAACTGAAGACTTGGTATTAGTCATCAGTAGTTGTGAAACTACTGAAGACATGGTTTTGGCTTCAGGTGTTGTAAACAACTGAAGATTTGGTGTTAGTCATCAGTAGTTGTAAAACTACTGAAGACATGGTTTTGGCTTCAGTTGTATGAAGTGAAACAGCAGTTGTAGAAACAACTGAAGAGAAAAGTTTCTCATCAGCTGTTGTCGTCAATTCTTAGCTCATCAGCTGTTTCATTCTGACCTCAACACTTATCAGACTTTTTGTCTGATTTTCAGACGTTTCATTGGTCATCAGTACTTATCTGTTATACTGACATCAGTAGTTGTAACTACATCAGTAGTTGTAACCACATCAGTTCTTTTCAACAGATAGAGTACTTCAGTACTTTTAAGTAATTTAGTCTTCAGTAGTTATGAAAACTACTGAGGATAAAAGAACTTATCAGTACTTATTTGTGACAATAGTATACGAATGCTCATCAGTACTTGTTGACTGAGATCATCAGTAGTTGTCACTTATTCTAGCTGCAGCATACCAAGCCTTAACACTAGGTTTTGGAAAGTTGAACTGTCCAAAGGCTTAGTAAATATGTCTGCAAGCTCATCAGCACTAGGAACAAACTTTGGATCAATCAGACCTTTTTCAAAACAATCCCTAATAAAATGGTGTCTGATCTCAATATGTTTGGTCCTAGAGTGCTGGACTGGATTCTTGACAATACAAAGAGCTGAAGCACTATCCATTAGTAATGGAGTCTTAGTCTCTGTAATGCCATAATCCAATAATTGATTCTGAAGCCAGAGTACCTGAGATGTACAACTTGCAGCAGCAATGTACTCGGCTTCAGCAGTGGATGTAGCAACAGATGTTTGTTTCTTACTCTGCCAAGAAACCAAACAGTTGCCTAGGAATTGACATCCACCAGAAGTTGATTTTCTAGTTAATTTACACCCTGCATAGTCACTATCAGAAAAAGCAACTAATTTGCAAGAGTGCCCAGTGGAATACCAAAGACCTAGAGATTGAGTACCTTGCAGATATCTAAAGATCCTCTTGACTGCAATCAAATGAGACTCTTTAGGAGCAGCCTGAAATCTAGCACAAACACAAGTTGCAAACATAATATCTGGTCTAGAAGCTGTTAAGTACATCAAGGACCCAATCATACATCTGTAAAGTGTTTCATCAACAGCTTTACCTTTCTGATCTGCATCCAGTTGTGTGGTGCTGCACATGGGAGTAGAACAGGGCTTACAGTTTTGTAAATCAAACTTTTCCAAAAGACTCTTTGTGTATTTTGACTGATGAATGAAAGTTCCATCAGCCTTTTGTTTGATTTGCAAACCTAGAAAGAACTGTAATTCTCCCATGGCACTCATTTCGAATTTTTGTTGCATCAACTTTGTAAATGCATCACACAACTGTGGATCAGAGGATGCAAAAATAATATCATCAACATAAATTTGAACAAGGAGCTTATGCTGACCCACTTTCTTAATGAACAAAGTTTTATCTATGGAGCCTCTAGTGAAATTATTCTGAAGAAGAAAATTTGACAGTGTTTCATACCAGGCTCTAGGAGCTTGTTTCAACCCATAAAGAGCCTTATCAAGTTTATACACCCAATCAGGATGTTTATTATCCTCAAAACCTGGTGGTTGACACACATAAACCTCTTCTTTTATTTTACCATATAAAAATGCACTTTTGACATCCATTTGAAAAACTTTAAGATTGTGGAATGCAGCATAGGCTAAGAACAATCTAATTGCCTCCAGTCTGGCTACAGGGGCAAAGGTTTCATCATAATCAATACCTTCTTCTTGTGAAAACCCCTGGACAACCAGTCTGGCCTTGTTCTTGACAATTTGCCCATTTTCATCTGTTTTATTCCTAAACACCCATTTAGTGCCTATTGCACACTTACCTGGGGGTAGAGGAACCAGTTCCCACACTTGCTGCTTTTTGAACTGAAGAAGCTCAAGCTGCATGGCATCAACCCATCCATTGTCTCTTAATGCAATATGATAGTTCTTTGGCTCTTGCTGACTGATGAAGAGAGCATAGAAGCAGAAGTTGGACAATTGACTTCTAGTTGAGACACCAGCATTGATATCACCAATGATTTGAGACATTGGGTGATTCTTCAGCTCTTGGTACACTATGAGATCTGTGCAAGTGTTTGTAGCACGCTCAGCAGCAACAGATGTTGATCCAGATTCTTGAAACCAAGTATTAGATGGCAAGTCAAATGAAGTAGAGGATTCAGAAATCTCATCAGCATTTGTTGTGGATGGTGCTACTGAAGCTACAGGAACATCAAGTTTAGTAGACTCAGGCAGTTGATCACTAAACTTGAATAGGTGAGTACTGGGATCATCATCAACATCAGTACCACCAGATGGATGACTAGCTGCAGAAGGTGATGAATTCACATGATCTGCAACAGCTGGAGGCTGATAAGGAACATATTGCAGTATGTCCAGATCAAACAACTCCACAGGGTTTTGTGGGATTTTGTCCTTAGGAGATTCATTGAACTTCACATGCAAGGTTTCTTCAACCATCTTTGTTCTGCAGTTGAACACTCTGTAAGCCTTGCAAGTGGATGAATACCCAACAAAATACCCTGCATCCACCTTAGAATCAAACTTTTGGAGTTGATCCTTTGTGTTGAGAATGTAACAAGGACACCCAAATGCTCTGAAGAATGAAATTAGAGGAGCCAAATGATGTAGAACTTCATAAGGAGTCTTCATCAACCTCTGATTCACTAAAGCTCTATTTTGCACATAGCATGCTGTGTTGACAGCTTCAGCCCAAAAGGTCAGTGGCAAACCAGAGTCAGCCAACATGGACCTTGCAGCTTCAATTAGGGTCCTGTTCTTTCTCTCCACTACTCCATTTTGTTCTGGAGTCCTTGGGATGCTATACTGCCTCTTGATTCCTTTTGAAAGGTAGAAATCATCAAGTGTATGGTTTCTAAATTCAGTTCCATTATCACTTCTTATACACTTGACTGATAGGGAATACTGCTTCTCAACATACAACACAAAGTTAATAATTGTCTGAGCAGCCTCATCCTTTGAATGCAAGAAGAAGGTCCATACAAATCTGGAGTAATCATCCACAATTACCAGACAGTATTTCTTCTTTGCCATGCTCATTACTCTCACAGGACCAAAGAGATCCATGTGCAGTAATTGCAAGCAGGCAGTGGACTTTGGTTCTTCTATAGGAGGGAATGAAACTTTGTGTTGTTTTCCTTTTAAACAAGCAGTGCAGGTTTCATCACAGTGGAACTCCTTTATTGGTAGACCTCTCACTAAACTATTGTGGATCAGCTGATTCATGTTTTTGAGATTAACATGACCCAGCCTTCTATGCCACAGTTTAGATTCCTGAGGAGAGGCCTTGGAGAACAGGCAAGGATGACCTTTTAAATCAATCTTCTTTGACAAATCCAAGGCATATACTCTTCCTATCCTGTTGGCCTTCAGGAGAGTATGTTCATCCAATACCTTGTCAATCAGCCTCAGAACTTTGGAAGACAGAATCCGGCAGTTCTGGCTTGTGAAAAGTGCAACATGCCCTTTATCACACATCTGACTGACACTCAGTAGATTATACTTGAGATTCTCCACATGGTTAACATCATCAAATCTGATTTCTCCATTTGACACAAATCCTTTCCCGATGATGTAACCCTTAGCATCATTTCCAAATGAGACAAATCCCTTCTTTCCTTGAGAGTAGTCATTAAGAAGAGAACTGCTCCCAGTCATATGCATAGATCCTCCACTGTCTACATACCAGATGCTTCTTTGGCATGCTGAAGAACCCTGCATTTATCATAAGAAACTAGTTAGCTTTAGAGACCCAAACCTTTTTGGTTTTGGGTCTGTTTTCATCAACAGATTTAACCATAACTTGTTTCTCATGATTAACAGCTGATGAAGGTGGAGATGGTGCTGAAATGGATTTCTTAGATTTGGGCTTGGATTTCCTTTTCAGTGGTTTGATCACAGGTGCATCTAGTTGGTTAACTCTCCCCAACAAATGCTGAACCATCATAACAAGTTGTGTCTGATTTGTTGCTAAAGCCTTCAGCTCATTTGACACATCAGTACTTGTTTTTGATGAGTTCCTGTGACCCACCATTTCCTCCTTCTTGAAATTCACAGACTTAGTCTGATGTTTATCATGAGGAACACTATCAGCTGTTTTCTGATAAACCCCATCCTTCTTTTTGGATTTTGGTGAGGCCTTGGGTTTATCAGTTTGAGATGACTGTGGTACAAACTTGGTCTCAAACTCATTTTTCATTTTATTAATCTCTTCTTTAATGAGCTTATCTCTGTTGAGTTTGGAACCCTTTTTGTACCAGCATTCATCAGATAGATGATTGAATTTACCACATATTTCACATGGCTTATTCTTCATCTTGGATTGATCAACTGCTGAAGTGGAAACTACTGAAGGTGTGATCTTCAGTACTTTCCTCCTTTCAGTACTTGTGTTAAGTACTGAAGGATCGGTAACAACTGAAGACTTGTTCTTCAGCTGTTCTCTATCCGTCCTGAAAGACCGTATGATAGATTCCTCAGCAGTTGTTAATCCTTTTATTTCAGCAGATTTGAAATGCTTTTCAGATGTTGTGACTTGCCCTTCAGTACTTGGAGTACTTTGAGGGACAACATCTGAATTGCTCAGCTTCATGTGTTTATCAGCATTTAAACCATCAGGCAATTGATTTGCTGAGATCTTAACACTGACTTCATCCTCTAATTTTGTATTATCATTTGAGGATGAATCACATGATGATGTGGTTTGGAAATTACTTTCACCTTCAGATTTTACTATTGATTTTGAAGTAAAATCAGTAGGTGGTGCAGTATGATTGTAACCTATTCCAAACTTCACATTTGAAGCTGTTTGCTTGCTGAGAAGCATTTCAAATCCCTTGCAGGATGTTACCCAGCGGTCACACTCAACTTGGGTAGCTGCAAGTGTCTCTTTGAGACTTCTGTGGTTCTCAAGTATGACCTCTACCTTAGCCTTTTCATCATTAAGTTGGCATTTAAGCTTGTAAATCTCATCATCTTTGTCATTAAGAGCAGACTCATACTCAGCTTTTCTTTTGGAAATAGTTTTCTCAAGCTCAAGATTTTGATTGATTAAAGCTACATTTGCCTCTCTAATAGAGACAAAGGCAGCTATGCATGATTCAGAACATAACTTGGCTTTAGCCTCAGAAGATACCTGGGTTACCTGTGAAGATGATGCATTGGAGCAGGAACCCTCAGTAGACTCCAGGGCCATGAGAGCAAGATTCCCAAAAGGATGTTCACCACCATGTTGACCAGCACCAGCAAATAATTGCTCATTGAAACCAGAAAGATCATCTGGTAAGCTGCTCCAGTCAACAACTCCTGGTGTGAAGAAGCTGTGATGAGGTTGAGATTGTGATGGAGATGGTTGAGGCTCAGGTAGGGCTTGAGGTTGTTGTGCTATAGGAACTTGAACTGGATTTGGCTGTGGCATGTAATAGCAGGGATATGGATATGGCATTGGACCCTGAGGGACAAAATATGCAGGAGATTGAGGTTGTGAGTGATGACCAGAACTAGCAGGATGTTGCCCTTTGTTTTGTGAACTATTGCTTGGAAAGGTCACAAAGGGTGCAGAGGAGTTAGATCCAGTTGATCTACACTCTCTTGCAAAGTGCCCAAGCCTGTGGCATTTGTGACACCTCAACTTACTCTTGTCAAAACCAACTTTGGTTTTGCCAGAGAGTCCTGGAAATTTCCTACCAGTTCTCTTGTAGAACTTTTGAGATCTGATATTGATCAAGGCCATTTGGCTCAAAATATCCATCTCTTCTAAATCATCATCAGCAATACCCATCAAATCATCCATGATAAAGCATAAATTATCACTATTACACCCAGAATGACTGTCAACACCAACAAATGCATGATCAGAACTGTTTGAAGAGAAATCTATATGCTCATCATAATGGCTTTCTGATCCAGCATATTCTGACTCATGACCGACCAAGGCAGTGTTCCCTGGTACAAAGTCATCAGTGAGCTTTCCTGATGATGCCAGTTTCCTTTTCTGCTCTATCTCTCTTTCAAATGTAAGCAGTTTCCCATGGAGTTGGGTGAGAGATAGGCTATCCAGATTTGCACTGGAGCGTAGGACAATGGTGTATGTGTCCCATCTCTCAGGCAGTGATCTGAGGAATCTGTTGTTCATCTGGCTGTTAGTATACTCATGCTTGACCATTTTCAGCTCAGAGATCAAGCAGGAGAAACGCTCAAACTGTTGAGTCAGTGTCTCACCCTTCCTATGAGAGAATGTCTCATATTGTTGGGCGAGGATTTCTCTGTTGTTTGCTAAGACCTCATCAGTTCCTCCGAATTGTTCCTTCAAAGCATTCCAGAGGTCATGAGCAGTTTCATGATGCATAAGCCCAGAATAGATTTCATTAGGCAGTGCCATGGCCAGAATTCCATGGGCTTTAGCATCAATCTCAAACAGTTTACGATCTTCATCTGAGTATTGCTCCTTCTTCTTCGGAACCATTTGGTTGGTCTCCGGATTGTTCACCATAGGCTTGTGTGGACCGTGAACCACAGATGTCCAACAACCTGAACTGTTAACAGACAGGTGATGGAGCATTCTTCGTTGCCATATGTTATACTCACTCCTAACCAGCATCGGAGGCTTGGTTGAGGAGCCAGTATTGTGAGGGTCATTAGATGGAGTAGTCATTCTCAGATTCAAACCAATTCAATCAAGTTTCAACAGATTTAGCACAAAAACACAACAAACTCAATATGAACCAAGAAGAAACTCAAATTGAATAACCAGAAGCAGCAGAAGATCAATCTCTATAACCAATTCTTGCAAATATGCTAATTCGATCAAACTTTAGATATCGAAATAGCAGTTTCAATGATCAATTGTTAAACCGATCAATGATTAACCTGCTCTGATACCATTTGACAGGATCAGTGATCTAAGTTTGATCAATTAGAGTTGAATCGCAGCGGAATTAGAACAAGAATTAGACAAATATAGCAAGAACACAATAGATATTCAATGGAACAGTACACGGTTATAGAGAAAGAGGGTTTTCTGCAAAAGGGATAATATCATTCATGCACAAATGCTTCGGTATTTCAGCCGCTAAGCTTCACAGGTTACAATTAGGTCAACATTCCTTATATAAAGGAATGTGACGTCTGCTGATGTCACTTGATAGTGACATCTAACAGAATTATTACAAACAACTGAAAGTAAGCAAACTACTGAGAATGTTCACAACAACTGAGAACATCTCAGAGTATGCTAAGTACAAGATGAAACTAAAACTACTGAAACTACAAGTACTGATTACAAGAAACATAAAACTACTGATTACAAAGAACTGAAAGGAAAATAAACTACTGAAAGGAAACCATCACAACTACTGAAGAGGTCTTCTTCAGCTGTTGTGACACATCTGAAACTTGGTCTTCAGTCTTTGTCTTCAGCTTTTGTCTTCAGACTTTGTCTTCAGCTCTTTCACTTCAGACTTTGTCTTCAGACCTTGTTATCAGTTGATGTCTTCAGCTGTTGCAGACTACTTCAGTTGTTGTAATGTCTGTGGGACTTAAAGGTTTTTCTGATCAGGCTCATTGGTTCTTTTGGTCCAACACAAATCCATTTTCTTGAATGAACTAGAAGTTCTCAGGCTAAACCATGATGAACTAGAAAGAATGTGCGATTCCTCACTAAAGAATAAAAGAATACTAAGAAAAACTACAAATCAATAAATTTTATTTTTAAGTGAAGATTGGTCAAAGGGTTTATGTTGAACCAAGTGGAACCGGTGAAGAACATATTCTACATGTGACTCCTTTGAGTGTAATGAAATCCACAACTGAGCTGAGTTGAGCATCCATCGACTCTTATATTTTCATTTGCTTGTGCTAAAGAATTAGAGTTAGTTATTTGATTACTTAGATTGGATCGACACAACATGAGCTCTTTGGTTGAGATCCCTCTTAAAATCCAACATGGGAATCCAAAAGGCTACATGGTATGAAGTCCTCTAATGAGAAGCTTTTGTTTTTTTAAAGAGTATGACATAGTTTTGAAGCATCATCCTAGGTGGAATTTGTTGAAACTGAAGGTGATGAGCTACCCCAAACACTGGTGATATATATATATATATATATTATATATATATATATATCATACTGATCTAATAGCAAGATGAATCAATATATTAAAAGGACTCATCAAACTAGTCAAGTATGACAACGTTAGCAGATCTACATCTGCTGATGTCTAAAGATCTGCTAATTCAGCTTTATGTACATAAGAAGTCACATTCTGAAAAGAGTGGCAACACAATACTAACACTGCTGATCTTTTGTTTTTGTTGATTCTTGGCTATTTGTACATGTTTGTAACAAATAGTATTACCATCTTGAAATTTTATAATGTTAATCATGCTGGAACTGCCATTGATCCTACCTAGAATAATGTTCAATTTATTCAGGTTTTAGCTTTCAATATAAATACCTAAGACATGTATAGTTTTAAGGTAAGCTAGTTTGCCCACTTGTTTTCCTACTATTGCATTATGTAATTAGTAAACAATAATCAAGTGAATACTTTGAAAGAACTTATGTCTAATTTCCAATGAAGTATTTGGTGTGTTTATTTAGTAACATTTTGTAAAGTTTCCGCATCTGTTATCTACCGATTATCAAAAAAGTCTTGTTTCATTTAAATCCAACAAATGGATGTCTGGCTTAACTAATCTTGATCACAAGTGGGACACAAATTAAGAGATTCAGGATACACCCATAGTGGTTGACTACGAAGATTTCTTCCTATAGAAACTTCCTAGTATCCCTCCCAAGTGTGAAGTAGAATTTAAGATTAACCTAGTACCAGGTACAACTCCAATAGGAAAAGCACCATACAACTTGTACGGACTAAGATGAATAAACTAAAGAAGCAATTAGATGAACTACTAGAGAAAATATTTATAAGACCAAGTTCTTCATCATGGGGAGCTCTAGTCTTGTTTGTTAAGATAAAGGATGGTTCATTAAGAATATGCATTGACTATCAAGAACTTAACAAAGTAACCTTTAAGAGTCGATAACCCCTTCCTCGTATCGATGATCTATTTGATCAACTGCAAAGAGCTAGTCACTCTCCAAGATTGATCTCATATGTACCATCAACTAAAAGTTTGAGAAGAGAACATTCCGATATCCATATGCCAAACAAGATATGGACATTATGAGTTCAAGGTTATACCATTTGGACTCACTAATGCTCTAGCGACTTTCATGGATATAATGAACTAATTTGTAAACATTATCTGGATAAGTTTATCATTCTCTTCATCGAGATATTCTTATCTATTCAAGAACTGAATAGGATCACAAGACTTATCTTCAAATTCTACTAGAAATCTTACACAAGATGAATTGTACGCTAAATACTCCAAGCGCGAGTTTTGGCTAGTATAGGTACAATTCGTAGGTCATGTAATCAATGCTAAAGGCATTCAAGTTGATCAAGCCAGGATCAAGGCTATTGCTAAATGGGAGAAATCCATAAGGCCTATTGGAATACATAGTTTCTTAGGGTTAGCGGGGTAATATCATCGATTCATCAAAGACTTCTCCTAAATAGCCATTCCATACTTTGACCTGAAAGAAGGTCGAATTTGTATGTGGGCCTAAGCATGAAGAATTGTTTGAAACCCTAAAATAGAAATTAACCAGTGCACCATTTCTCGCATTACTAGAAGGCAATGAAGACTTCATAGTTCACTGTGGTGCATCACATACCGATTTAGGGTGTGTTTTGATGCAACGAGATAAGGTTATTCTTTATGCATCTCATCATCTTAAAGACAATGAAAAGGCATATCTGACTCCTGATTTAGAGCTTAATGCCATAATATTTACATTAAAGTTATGGAGACATTATCTCTATGGAGTCAAGTTCATTATCTACTCGAATAAGAGTTTGAAGTATCTCTTTGATCAAAGTGACTATGATTGTGTGATTTGTTATCATGAAGGAAAGACCAACATCGTAGCTGATGTATTATGTGGATAAGAACATGAGAAACATAAACATGTTCGTGCATACAACTTGAAGTACAAGTATTGATCAACTAAGAAGAACAAGCGTTAGCACAAGAAGAAGGATACCTATAAAAATAAGTGATGAAAGGCATGTTTGAACAATTAAATAAGAAAAACAATGGTGAATTATGTTGGATCATATGAGACTGGTGCAACCAAAACAACACTTAGAAGATTTTGATGTACAATTGAAGCGTTCTTCCGAAGACAAAGCTGCTCTTCCGAAGACAAGTCAAAGATCTTCAGAAGCACAAGGTACTCAATTTTCCAAGACTAAGTAGTTTTCCTTTCGAAGTATACAACTTAAAAGATCCTAAAGACAAAGTCTTTCGAAGAATAACGTCCTAAAGACTTGCAGAAGACTCAGAAGAAGTTAATTCTTTTGAAGTATAAATTGCCTCGGAAGAACTTATTCTTCCGAAGCCATTTAGCTTCGGAAGAACCAACTATGAACCAGTGGACATAAGTATAGTCCGTCTGACATCCACAGCAACCTCTGATATACTGCATGGCACTTTCCCATGCCCATGTAGTTGACCATACTTTAATCCACTATTCACCCATTATCAGTTAGTACAGTTTCCACTTTTAGTTGGTGACAAAAGGTAAGTCATGGACCTGTCATGACTACCTGATCTAGGATAGCATTTTATCTTAGATACATTACTTCTAGCAATGTAGTATTTGTTTAGTTGTAGATTCCAGCGAGTTATCCAAATATAACCGGCTGTAGATAGTAGTATATATAGTTTCTTATTGTAACTTTTAACCATGCTTGTAAGAGTCTTGTAATACTGAATTAAGAAGTAATATATACAAGTATCTTGAAAAACTATTCTTGTGTTCATTAGTTTTCATTAACTTATTATATTACTTGTGAACTTAGTTAGAGATTCTGCTTCATCAAACTGAGTGATATTAAGTAAGCTTGTGAGATAACTTTGTTTGTGAAACCAACACCATCCTGTAATTGGTATTAGAGCTTTTTAGGCTCTTGATTCTAAGATCTACCATCCTAAATCACCCTTGATTCTTCACACTTACTCACTTCACTCATGTGGCTGTAACCATAAATTTCCTAAGTCTAAGATGGGAACCATGACCAAGGCTCCTATCATCACCGATGATGATTTTGGAACCAGTGCAAACGTATTGAAGGCTTTATCAAGTATCAAGATAGCCGCATGCGGAGATCAGTCACTTATGGTCCTTATCAACCAAAGGTGGAATCCCTAGTTGGTAATGGTGCCATGATTGAGAAAGCTATTAAAGACTACTCTGATGAAGACTTTAATAAGATGGACATTGACTACAAAGCCATGACTATGTTGTTTGTTGCTAGACCAAACTCCATAATGGTAGGCTTTTAGTAATGCGAGACTGCCAAAGAACTATTTGATGCTTTGAAGCTGATGTACTCTGGTTCTACTGAATCCAAGGAGACCATGAAAGATATGCTGAAGCAGAAGTTTGAGAACTTCACATACATTGTTGGTGAAATGTTGAACCAACAATACTTCAGGTACATGGACTTGATCACCTCTCTATAGTCTATGGGAGTGGTTCTTGAGAAGAGAGACATAGTGAGAAAATTCATGAGTGCACTTCCTCATGAGTGGACTTTCTACTGTGTCTCAATCAAGAGAACAGAGAATCTCAACATTACTGAACTATATGGAATCCTTGATGGATACCGTATGGAGATGGAAACTCAGAAAGGCCATCAGATGAACAGACCCTTAAACCTTCCTGTTAGCAATGCTTTACATGTTGCTGAAGGTTCAAGAACTCCCCAGCCCTAGTTGTATCTGAACTACCCCCAACAACCATCTTCCTCTTCTGGGCCATACATCACATTCCCTGAGACACCCAGGTCGTAGTAGGCTTAACAAAATCCTTTCCATTATAGATGTGCTTTTGTTTTAGGGAGTTAGCACTCTAAAGATTTTCAATTCTGCTTTGATGATCTAGAGTGTTTTAGCCTAGATGATGTTAAGTATATGGACATTGTCCAGCAGATGGCTCTTCTCACCTACAAAGCAAAGAAGTTCTTTAAAACAACTAGAAGGCAATTCCCTCAGAACCCAACCAACAGCAAATTTGGGTCTGACAAGTCAAAGGCCAAGTGCTACAACTGCAACCAGCTTAGTCACTTTGCAAGGGAATGCAAGGCTCTTAGATCTAATCCTGGAGCAGCTCAAGCCTCCTAACATCCTGCTAACCTAAGAGCTATAGCCAAACCTACTGAATAGAAGACTGTAGCTGTTTACTCAAGAAGTTGATTGGAGCTTCATGATGCAAGATGTCACTCTTGCTCAAGCTTTCATGGCTAGAACTGAAGACAGTAAGGTATGAACATCTCTGTACTCCAGCCTGTATTACTAAGGTTAAGTTGTATCAGGACTACAAAATGGATATTAAATCTGATATTGAGTCCTTAAACATATTAAAATCTAATTTTAAGAGAGTAGAATCTGACTACAAACTCAAAATTTAAGAGTTAGAGAAAACTGTGTCCTCGTTAAAACATGAACATTCCAACTATAGGGCTCAAATAAAAGATTTAATATCCAAGTTGCTGTGGCTCAAGCCCAACTAGTAATAGCTGAGGCTAAAACAAAGAAGTATGTCATTTAACAACATAACTTCAACACCATCATTGCATCATCCTCCCACACAAAGGTGTGTTATCAAAACAAAAGTGGGTTGGGAACTGAGGAAACCATTGATACTGTTGGATAGATCGAATATTGCAATCATATTGTTGTCGTTTATCAGATCTGATACGGAATCTCGTAGACCTGTTGATTATTTCAAGTGAATATCTGTTGCAAGATTGAATGTATGATCATGAATGAATGATGAACAATTCAAGGACACATCTTCATAAAATATATCATTCATTCATATGTATGTTTGCTAGGAGATTACAAGGGAGTTTGCAAGAACAACTTCTCTCATACACACTCAACCTTATGTTTCTCACACTAGACTAAATCTGTATGCTTTGAATCCTTGAATGGTTCTAATGGTTGATTAGAGTATAAATGACTACACTTGGTCAATTTATACTCTTTTACAAAAATGAATAAAATTACATTTAAGCCCTAATGATTACACAAATATTGTTCTAAGCCTGATAAATTCTTTGTTGCTGATGCGTGACTGCCGAGAACTGACATCATTCGGGATGACTGCTCATGTTGATTGTTGACTTTGACCAAAGTTGACCAAGTTTGACCAAGTTTAACTTTGGTCAATTTTCTTCGCTTTGATCATATTTTTAGCATAGCTTCACCGTGTCGGTTTTGGTAATCATCATGAGATTTGGCACTTAGGTTTTGGTAAGTATCATCTTCAAATAGTCCAACAATACTCCTCCTAAGATGATGCTACCAAAACCTCATGATTATCAAAACCTTGGATGTTGATTGATGTGCAGTCTTGAAGTGCAGTCTTCTCCCCCTTTTTGGTAGCATCTTCTTAGAAGCTTCAGAAGAAGGCATTAAGAAAAAGACTTTGTTCGACACATACAGACTTTGTTTCGGCACTTGATGGATGTTTCATCAGCTTGATCTTCTAGTGTCATTTTGAAGACTTGAAAATACACCCATTTGCAAACACTGTGGATTGCACAGGTAGCAATATCAGCAGCTTTATCTCAACTTCAGAAGTGAAGGAGAAGTATCAGAAATTCTTCAGACTTGACATATACTCTCCCTCAATAAAAGCTTTGGAGAGTGAGGAACTTTTATGTATGAGACATCAAGAGGAGGATTCTTAGTTCTTAGCAACTTGCAGGAGATCTTTGAATGAAGCAGGAGTGTTCTCTTGACATCTTGAACTAAATGAGAAACTCAGGCACGTTGTGCAATTCATCACCTACAAAAGTCTAAATCCTTTCAGTAGAGGTATTGAATGGAAGTTTCACTCCTAAATCAATAACACATGTAAATCTGCCAAAACTAAAAAAAATACTAAAAATGACAAATCTTTTTTGGAATTTTAGATTTTTTTTAAATATAATATTTACAAGCATGAGTCCTTTACCTGCAATGAGATCATACTAATCCAAAATCCTCAACATCTAAGAATTTAATGTTGGAATAGACATAGACAAAGAACAAAGTTGATTGTAAGTATGTTTGTCCACTTAAACTCATGCAAGGATCTATTTTCAACACTTTGTGATATTTATCATGTTTAGGTTTGATTAGATATGCTAATTGTGTACCCCACACTCAAAAGTATGGAAGAATAACCCTCCTCATGAAATGCAAGGTGGCACTTTATTACAACTTGAACCAGGCTACTTAGAGTATAAATTCTCATGATATGATCCATTTTCGGATTCTTTTACACTTCACTTTGGAAGTTGATCCTCATTGGGATTCTTTTAGCTTTGATCCATATTGGGATTCTTTTCTTTGCCTTTTTGGCATGCATCAACACTTTTAGTGCAAGGTCAACTAGGTCTGTGCTCAGCACAATAGAAGTTGTCCTTATGTTTACTCCATGTCTGTATTTAGATACAACAAAGGAGAAACATATCAATGAGAAATCTATAAATCATTTTCGCATGGTGTGTTTTGGTAACCACACAAGCAAACACTTGGAAAAGTCATTGCTTACCAATACCCAAAGATGGGTTGGGTCCATAATGCATATTGATTTAGTTCATCACAAATATGCTTATCTTGAATCCAAGCTGAGCCTACTGACATATCAAATAGAGTCTTGTCAGTCTTTATTGATTTTGAAAAATAGATACAGAAGATAGTAGATGAGTGTACTATCATTTCTCATGTAAATATAGGAAGATTCAATAGAAATATTTTGGACTTTTTCTTGATTTTCTAATTTTTAGGATTTTTGTTTTTGAGAAAATAAAGAAATGGCATATGTGTTAGCAATTCAATAGAGATCATCAACAGTTACTCCTGTAGCAATGTAATCAGACTAAGCAGATGGAATGAATATTGGTTGTTTCTTGCATTGCCATCATAGTTTCTGTGATGATTGATGTCTTGCATTGAATCATGGTTAATGTCTGCTCCATTTGCCTCAGTTGCATCATAAACATCATGAGGCAGGAAGAACGTTCCTGTCATGGGAGGGGATCAGCCACTGCTAACTTTCTTGGGTTGGCAGGCCTCCATAACTGTCCCTATAACACTAGCAAATCAGTTAGATATTTCAACCCAAGCCATTATTGTCCTGAGCTGTCCATTAGCAACTTTATATGTGATTTGCTCGTATGTGTATGATTTTGCCTTATCTGATGATGTATCAAATTCACCCCCCTGAAATTGTTTTCTTTCTCCAATAATGCTTTGTTTTTCAACCAACTGACTCAACTTTAGTTTGTTTAACAAAAGGAGATTGTTTGGCTTTTGAAAATCCTTTTATTGGTTTAGAAAATCTAGTTTGCTTTTGAAAGTTTTATGAGGTGTAGCAAAGGATCTTTGTCCTTGATCATGTTTGTTTCTTCTGGGCATGTGATCATATTCATCAAAGAATTATATCATGATTATAATAATTTGATGGATGTGATCTTCTATGATATCCATTTAGCCAAGGATTATTCATGTATCTGTCATACTTATGTTGTGTGTATGACCTAGGATAATATCTAAGTGCCCAATAATCATTAATATCATAATGTTTGAAATCATACCCATGCCAATGTGATCGAGGAGAAGAGTAGCTGTGACGTCTGTTGTAGTACTCCTGCTCTGATCTCGGTGAGTACGACTTTGATGGATGATAAGATCTTTGACCTCTTCTGTGTTGTGATGTTGGAGAGTTGTTGTATGAACACTCTGAAGTGTTATGTTCTCCATGTCAAATTTTAAGCAGTAAGGAAGGTCTGGGATCTTCTGCCCTTAGGCTTGAATGATGAGTTGGATTTGATTAGAACTCACAGCCTTTTGTCTTGGTTGTTTTGTTGCTTTCTCTTATGAGGACATATATAGTATCACCTCAGTGTTTTTACCACCCGACGTGTTGTGTGAATCTGAATTGCATGTCTCGTGGAGAATTGGTTGTTGTTTTGAGTTTCTAATGTAGCTTTTGAGGTTGATGTTTGGTTTGGATCAGGTGTAAAGACTTGGTCTGACTTTTCTTCTTTCTTTTAGATCTGGTCTTCTTCCTCTTGACTTGTTCTTTGATTTCTTGTACCTCAGCTTCTGTTTGTTCTTTAACTCCATCTTAATCATTGCCTTCAGTTCGGCCTTTGTTAATTCTGGTTCAGAAATCTAGCTGGTTTGAATTTCTCATAGAGAACCATAGCCTTTTGTTTGTCGTCAGGCTTTGCTACTTTGGATTTATGTGGCTATGTTGTTTTGGATTGATTTCTTCATCACTGTCATCACTTGCAGGATCTCCATCTTGACCATTATAAGATGAAAGTGCAGACCGGTAAGGGTACTAAGAGTGCAATTAGCTTCACAAGAGGAGTGATTTAAATCACTTACCACTCAAATAGGGAACTGGTTCATAGCAAAGTGGATTCAGAAGACTTTGTCTTTTGAAGCTTCGAAAGACTTCATCTTTGGCTTCAGAAGAAATGAGTCTTTGGCTTCAGAAGATTCACACTTGTCATAATTTATGATAAGTGTGAAACTTCCAAAGTAACTTCTTCTGAACTGTTGGCTTCGAAAGATTTTACACTTAGACTTATTTATGAGTGTAAAACTTCTGAAGTTAGTTCATCTTTTTCCTAGTGCATGCATGAAGACTTGGTTGTTTTGGTATCCTTTGGTTGCATCAGCCTTTAATCTTCAGATGTTCCTTACAGAAAGGTTTCATTCTATGGTGATTCTGGTTTGAGGTACAACTTTGGTGTTGTTTCAGGAGAAGTGATTTGAGTGATAGTGGATGGTTTGTCTGTTGGATGATGATCATGCATATTTGAAACTTCTTTGACTGGACTTGTCATTGAAGTTGGCATTTCTGTGTAGTTATCATTGTAAGGAGGAGGAACAACATGGTATGTATTTCCAGCACTCTTCTTCTGATCTCTTTGTGTATTAAGTAGTTCTTCTAACTTGCTAGCAATCACTTAACCACTCAAATGGGGAACTGGTAACTTTACTGGTGACATAAAGCTACACAAGTAATATCAAAGAGACAAAACTATAAGAACAAGAACAAAGTGACAAGAACACAAGATTAAGTTTTCAAGAAAGTTGTATATTGATTCTCTAGTTCTATTACAAGTGTTTGCAAGTATATCTAATTACAACCTACAACCGTCAATATACAAAAAGACATTTGGAATTTTGACTAATCTAGATAACAAGATCAATCTACAGTCAAAAGGCAGATTGCCTTTTGACTAGTGACTATGACATGCCATAGCTCACTGACTTAATATAATACAGACAAGTCTACAGGAACAAAAGTGGGAAGTTACAGTCAAAGACTTTTTCTAATTTTGGAGAAAGTATGGAAGTTTCACACATTAATGCTAGCAGGTGAGTCTTCAGAGCAGCAGCGAAAAGTACATCAGCTTTATCAAAAAGTAACTCAGGAAAGCATCTTTTCTCTGTCTTCGAAGAAATCTGTCTTCATAGCAAAGTGGATTCAGAAGACTTTGTCTTTTGAAGCTTCGAAAGACTTCATCTTTGGCTTCAGAAGAAATGAGTCTTTGGCTTCAGAAGATTTCACCTTGTCATAATTTTATGATAATGTGAAACTTCCAAAGTAACTTCTTCTGAACTGTTGGCTTCGAAAGATTTTACACTTAGACTTATTTATGAGTGTAAAACTTCTGAAGTTAGTTCATCTTTTTCCTTAGTGCATGCATGAAGACTTGGTTGTTTTGGTATCCTTTGGTTGCATCAGCCTTTAATCTTCAGATGTTCCTTACAGAAAGTTTCATTCTATGGTGATTCTGGTTTGAGGTACAACTTTGTGTTGTTTTCAGGAGAAGTGATTTGAGTGATAGTGGATGGTTTGTCTGTTGGATGATGATCATGCATATTTGAAACTTCTTTGACTGGACTTGTCATTGAAGTTGCATTTCTGTGTAGTTATCATTGTAAGGAGGATAACAACATGGTATGTATTTCAGCACTCTTCTTCTGATCTCTTTGTGTATTAAGTAGTTCTTCTAACTTGCTAGCAATCACTTAACCACTCAAATGGGAACTGGTAACTTTACTGGTGACATAAAGCTACACAAGTAATATCAAAGAGACAAAACTATAAGAACAAGAACAAGTGACAAGAACCAAGATTAAGTTTTCAAGAAAGTTGTATATTGATTCTCTAGTTCTATTACAAGTGTTTGCAAGTATATCTAATTACAACCTACAACCGTCAATATACAAAAAGACATTTGAATTTTGGACTAATCTAGATAACAAGATCAATCTACAGTCAAAAGGCAGATTGCCTTTTGACTAGTGACTATGACATGCCATAGCTCACTGACTTAATATAATACAGACAAGTCTACAGGAACAAAAGTGGGAAGTTACAGTCAAAGACTTTTTCTAATTTTGGAGAAAGTATGGAAGTTTCACCAATTAATGCTAGCAGGTGAGTCTTCAGAGCAGCAGCGAAAAGTACATCAGCTTTATCAAAAAGTAACTCAGAGAAAGCATCTTTTCTCTGTCTTCGGAAGAAATCTGTCTTCATAGCAAAGTGGATTCAGAAGACTTTGTCTTTTGAAGCTTCGAAAGACTTCATCTTTGGCTTCAGAAGAAATGAGTCTTTGGCTTCAGAAGATTTCACACTTGTCATAATTTTATGATAAGTGTGAAACTTCCAAAGTAACTTCTTCTGAACTGTTGGCTTCGAAAGATTTTACACTTAGACTTATTTATGAGTGTAAAACTTCTGAAGTTAGTTCATCTTTTTCCTTAGTGCATGCATGAAGACTTGGTTGTTTTGGTATCCTTTGGTTGCATCAGCCTTTAATCTTCAGATGTTCCTTACAGAAAGGTTTCATTCTATGGTGATTCTGGTTTGAGGTACAACTTTGGTGTTGTTTCAAGAGAAGTGATTTGAGTGATAGTGGATGGTTTGTCTGTTGGATGATGATCATGCATATTTGAAACTTCTTTGACTGGACTTGTCATTGAAGTTGGCATTTCTGTGTAGTTATCATTGTAAGGAGGAGGAACAACATGGTATGTATTTCCAAGCACTCTTCTTCTGATCTCTTTGTGTATTAAGTAGTTCTTCTAACTTGCTAGCAATCACTTAACCACTCAAATGGAACTGGTAACTTTACTGGTGACATAAAGCTACACAAGTAATATCAAAGAGACAAACTATAGAACAAGAAAAAGTGACAAGAACACAAGATTAATTTTAAGAAAGTTGTATATTGATTCTCTAGTTCTATTACAGTGTTTGCAAGTATATCTATTACAACCTACAACCGTCAATATACAAAAAGACATTTGGAATTTTGACTAATCTAGATAACAAGATCAATCTACAGTCAAAAGGCAGATTGCCTTTTGACTAGTGACTATGACATGCCATAGCTCACTGACTTAATATAATACAGACAAGTCTACAGGAACAAAAGTGGGAAGTTACAGTCAAAGACTTTTTCTAATTTTGGAGAAAGTATGGAAGTTTCACCAATTAATGCTAGCAGGTGAGTCTTCAGAGCAGCAGCGAAAAGTACATCAGCTTTATCAAAAAGTAACTCAGAGAAAGCATCTTTTCTCTGTCTTCGGAAGAAATCTGTCTTCATAGCAAAGTGGATTCAGAAGACTTTGTCTTTTGAAGCATCGAAAGACTTCATCTTTGGCTTCAGAAGAAATGAGTCTTTGGCTTCAGAAGATTTCACACTTGTCATAATTTTATGATAAGTGTGAAACTTCCAAAGTAACTTCTTCTGAACTGTTGGCTTTCGAAAGATTTTACACTTAGACTTATTTATGAGTGTAAAACTTCCGAAGTTAGTTCATCTTTTTCCTTAGTGCATGCATGAAGACTTGGTTGTTTTGGTATCCTTTGGTTGCATCAGCCTTTAATCTTCAGATGTTCCTTACAGAAAGGTTTCATTCTATGGTGATTCTGGTTTGAGGTACAACTTTGGTGTTGCTTCAGGAGAAGTGATTTGAGTGATAGTGGATGGTTTGTTTGTTGGATGATGATCATGCATATTTGAAACTTCTTTGACTGGACTTGTCATTGAAGTTGGCATTTCTGTGTAGTTATCATTGTAAGGAGGAGGAACAACATGGTATGTATTTACAGCACTCTTCTTCTGATCTCTTTGTGTATTAAGTAGTTCTTCTAACTTGCTAGCAATCATTATCTTTTGTTATGTATGCATTAGGAATCTGAATTGGGCACACATATATGACTTCTTGATCTGTTTCTTGAGGAAACCATCGATTCTGCTGGATGGATCGAATATTGCAATTGTATTGTTATCATTTATTTATCAGATTTATGATGTGGAATCTCACAGACTTGTTGATGATTTCAAGTGAAGATCTGTTGCAAGATTGAATGTATGACATGTTTGAATGATGAACAATTCAAGAACACATATTCATAAAATATATCATTCATTCATATGTATGTTTGCTAGGAGATTACAAGGGAGTTTGCAAGAACAACTTCTCTCACACACACTCAACCTTATGCTTCTCTCACTAGAATAAATCTATATGCTTTGAATCCTTGAATGCTTCTAATGGTTGATTAGAGTATAAATGACTACACTTAGTTAATTTATACTCTTTTACAAAAATGAATAAAATTACATTTAAGCCCTAATGATTACACAAATATTGTTCTAAGCCTGATAAATTCTCTGTTGCTGATGCGTGACTGCCAGGAGCTGACGTCATTCGGGACGACCGCTGATGTTGACTGTTGACTTTGACCACGGTTGACCAAGTTTGACCAAGTTTGACTTTGGTCAATTTTATTCGTTTTGATCATATTTTTAGCATAGCTTCACCGTGTCGGTTTCGGTAATCATCATGAGATTCGGCATTTAGGTTTTGGTAAGTGTCATCTTCAAATAGTCCAACAAGAACTAATGAAATTGCTCTACCACACTTTTATGTGTCTTTTAGACAGCCAAGATGTGGTGCTGATGAGCAAGAGGTCCAACTGCTGACCCACTACCCATTGAGCAGAAGAATGGTGCAATAATATGACCACCACAGGGCAGGATAAGGTAGAAAACCTCATCCCCATAGCTGTTGATCAACCTTTAACCACCAAAACTCGAAAGAACAAAATCAGGGCATCAAGAAAAACTACCAAGAAGGTGGCTGAGACTAAGTTAAAGATAGACCCATGGCAAAAGGGTGTATTCATCTCAGCTGGATTCCAAGTGGTTGGAAGTTCTGATTCAGGAAAAGAGTGTTGTACCAGCACTCCTATCTAGCTGAAGGATCAGAATTAAGGGGAAGGCTGTTGAAGAAGAAAAGAAGTACAAGAAACACACACCCTCATGCCCCATCAAGAATAACATTGAGTGCATAATCTATGGTTTGCATAACCACATGGCTAAAGATTGTTAGTACAATCCAACAAGCACACATTATGCAACCAATGCTAAGAAAGAAGGAGTAAAGAAGGTTTCACATTTGGACCTTACCATATGGTCCAAGTGTTAAGGAAAGGAAAGCTTGTTTCCGAAGCCAAGTTGCTTTCAGAAGAAACTCATTCTTCTGAAAGGAAAATAGCTTCGGAAGACAAGCTAAAGAACAAATAAAGGAACAAAAAGAATCCTTTGAAACCTTCCAAGAAGAAGACTGCTTCGGAAGAAAAGGTGGTGAAAACTTCTTTCGAGAAGAAAGAAGCCTCGGAAGCAAGTCATGTTGCTTAAGCCTCATCAGGCTCATCTACACTGATCAACCAAAGGATGGAATGGAAGATCAGAAAAGATGCTGCACCCCAAGCCTCTTATTCATAAATCATAATTGAACCCCCATGCATACATTCTGGTTCAATTATATTATCTACATGGGAAGAGCCCAAGCCCAACAAGGCTTGGGTTTCTAATAGTAACTAATCTTTTCACCTTATGTGTAGAGAAATCCACATGAAAGAATGGAAATATATGGATTGTGGACAGTGGATGCTCTAGGCACATGACTGGGAACAGATCTCTCCTACAACAATTTGAACATTTTGATGGTGGTCCTATTCAGTTTGGAGGTGAAGCCAGAGGATACATTTCTAGTAGAGGTAGTGTATCCAATGGTAAGTTAAAAGTTGACAAAGTAAACATTCTCAAACATCTTGAACACAATCTTTTAAGTGTTTCTCAATTCTGTGATCAAAAGCACCAAATGCTTTTCACAGAACATGAGTACACTATCCAAAAAACTCGGGATGACAATTCCTTAGCATTTGGTGCTTCTTAGATCTCCCAGGAGAGAGGATATGTACAAACTGGATATCATCAATGCTTCCCCACTGGGTGAAGTATCATGCTTTCTTTCCAAATCTAATGGTGATGAGTCAACTCTTTGGCATAAAAGAATGTGACATGTTAATTTTAAAACCATGAACAAATTGGTTAAAAATAATTTGGTACATGGTATGCCTAAAAAGGAGTTTTTTTGTAAAGATAATTGTGTTGCTTGTTTGAAAGGGAAGTAACACAAGGTCACTCACAAATCCAAAGAGGTTAACTCCATCACCACCCCATTACACTTATTGCACATGGATATTTTTGGTCCCACAAGTATAATAAGCATTGGAAGGAAATCATATTGTCTTGTGATTGTTGATGATTTTACAAGATTTACATGGGTTTTCTTTTTAAGAACTAAAGATAAAACTGCTGAAACTTTAAAATCTTTTATTCTTAAAATCGAAAATCAGAAGGATCACAGGTAAAAATCATATAAGTGATCAAGGGACTGAGTTTAAGAATCAAATTCTTGACTCATTTGTAACTCAAAAGGGATTACCAGACAATACAGTGCTCCTAGAACTCCTCAACAAAATGTGTTGCTAAGAGGAGGAACAAGACACTTATTGAGGCGGCAAGAACTATATTAGCTGATTCAAAGCTGCCTCTAACTTTCTGGGTAGAGGCAGTCAGCACTGCATGTTATGTGCGAAACATGGTTCTCATTGTTAAGCCCCATCGAAAGGCCCCTTATGAGCTATGGAACAAGAGGCCACCGTTCATTGGCTTTCTTAGGTCCTTTGGCAGTAGGTGCACCATACATAACACATAAGACAATTTAGCAAAATTTGCTGAAAAGTCGGATGATGCTACCTTTGTTGGATAATCCTCCACCGCTATTGCTTATAGAGTGTATAATATTAAAAATCAACAATTTGAGGAATCATCTAACATTGTTGTTAATGAGCTCCTTCCTTGTGTTAAGGGAAATGGTCCTGATCATATCTTCAATTTAGAATTGTTTCCAACTATTCTAAACCATCTTGTGAGAATATTTCAGCTAGAACAGGAACTCAAAGTGACCACTATGAAGATCAACTATTTGAGTTACCAGACCTATTCCTAGTTCTCCAAGAAGAATTGAAGATCAACTCCTTCAACTGGAAGTCCTAAAAGCATGAATATCTCAGGAAATAATGGAGCGTCAACAAATTGTCAGCCAACTGAGCCTAATAACTCAACAGCTAACAACTCCAACATTCAACACCAAGCTGATGAAGACAGTGATCTAGAGGAACAGAAAACTATTGATGCTGCTTAACAGCAAAATACAATTGATGTTGTGACACATTCATTAAATCAATCCTCATTGAATGAATGTGAGACATCAGCTGGTCATGGTGTTCAAAATCCTAAGCAGAACTTCTCAAACCTGGATCTATCTATACAACTAGATGTGATTCCTAGGCTCAGGATACATAACACTCTTCTAGCTGAGAAAATCATTGGGGATGTCTTAGAAGGTGTGAGAACAAGAGGTCAGACCTACAATGGAAATGTCTACATGTACTCGTGCTTTCTTTCTCAAATGGAACCCAAGAAGGTGGAAGAAGCCCTCAAGTACAACAATTAGGTGAAGCAATGCATGAGGATTGCTTCAGCTCAAGAGGCAAAAGGTATGGAACTTGTGTCCATTACCACCTGGCCAAGTCCCTATTGGCACTAATTGGTGTTCAGAAACAAAAGAGGATAGAGGTTGATCATCAAGAACAACGCAAGACTTGTTGTTCAAGGATACACACAGGAGGAAGATATAGATTACACTGATGTCTTTGCACCTGTTGCAAGACTTGAGGCTATACGAATCTTCCTTTCTTTTGCGGCATCCAATAACTTCACAGTCTATCAACTTGGTGTCCAATGATCATTTTTGTATGAGGATATTGATAGAGAAGTCTATGTGTGCCAGCCACCTGGATTTGAAGACCCACAGCACCCCAACTATGTGTGCAAACTGGATAAAACTCTTTATGGGTTGCATCAGGCACCTAGGCTCTGGTATGAGACAATTTCTCAGTTTCTTCTGAAGAATGGCTACACCAGAGGCACCATAGACAATACATTGTTCATAAAGAAGTCTGGGAAGGACATGTTGCTAGTTCAAGTCTATGTCGATGACATCATATTTGGATCCTCAAATGTCTAAATGTGTAAAGACTTTGAAGGCATCATGAGAAAGAAGTTTGAGATGAGTTCCATGGGAAAGATGGATTTCTTCCTTGGAATTCAAGTGAAGTAGATGGAAGAAGGGGTCTTCAACAATCAATCTAAGTATGTTAAGGACATCTTAGAGAGATTTGAGATGAAAGATTGTAAGCCAGCCAAGATACCTATAACCAGAAATCACAATCTTTGTCCTAATTTTGAGGGGGAGGATACTGATCAGCATAAGTACAGGGCAATTATTGGGTCTCTGATGTATCTCACTGCAAGTGGATTTGATATCATGTTTGCAACTTGCATCTATGCAAGATATCAGGCTGCTCCAAAGGTGTCTCACCTAATTGCTGCCAAGAGAATTCTTAGATAACTCAAAGGATCTCCTAAACTGGGTCTCTGGTATCCTAAGAATAGGGATTTTAACCTTTATGGTTACACGGACAGTGATTATGGTGGCTGCAACATCAATAAAAAATCAACATCAGGAAGATGTCAATTTCTTGGTGGAAGGATCATCTCCTGGCAATGCAAGAAGCAATCATATGTATCCACATCTACTGCTGAAGCTGAGTATATTGCTGCTGCAAGCTACTGTGCTCAACTGCTTTGGATTCAAAATCAGATACTGGATTATGGTTTCAACTTCATGGAGACCCTTATTCACATAGACTACAAGAGTGCCATATCTATCATAGAAAATCCAGTCAAGCACTCCAAGACAAAGCATATTGACATCTGGTACCATTTCATTTGAGATATTTATGAGAAAAATCTAATCAAACTAGTCAAAGTCAATTCAAATGAACACTATGCTGATTTGTTCACCAAAGCCTTTGATGAACAAATATTTAAATACTTAATCACAGCTATTGGGATGATTAACATTGACTAGTCTATCTCTAAAAAACCCCCTTTTAAAATGTGTCTTGTCTATGTTGTCAATATACAATATAAGCCCTGTTACAAAAGGTTTTCTTCAATTTTTTCTAATTATGAATTCTTCCGAAGAGAAATTACCCTTGAAAGAGATCTTTATCTATCTTCCGAAGGCAAATTCCTCTGCATAAGTACTCTCTTTTGAAAAGTTTTTATCCTTCAAAAGAAAATTTGATCATAGATCAAATCCACGTCCGAAGCTTACTAACTTCTTTTCTCGGAAGAAGTCCTTACTCTTGGAAGCAAACTTGTCTTTGAGACATAGTTTGCCTTCGGGAGTAAAAGTGGCTTCCGAAGACAATCCTGAGAAACACAAGTATTTTCTCTCGTAAGCAATTTTACCTTCGGAAGAAAACTTTTACTATGTAATGGAAATCTTTGGGCCCCGCTCTGCAAAAAGTAAGATTTTATTGATGATTGTTGGAATATTTTAAATGGTTTATCTTACCTCCCCTTGTCAAATCAAAACCTAAACTGTCATTTCACCTTATCGGTTGGCTTTTTATCCCCCATTTAAAAACTTCCGACTCTCTTTCTTTACTTTCGTTAACCACTGCAAAGCCCCCCAATTTCTATTATCTTCTTCACTCACTCTCAAATTCCTCCAATCAAACAGTACTCCCTTAACAATGGCCTTGAATACTCAACATAACTAGGTTGCCATCCATGATTCTTCAAAGGATGTCGATTTGGCCCCTATTGTTGAATTTCTATCACAATCGATATACTTCACTGCCCTCACTGTTAACCCCGCCATCTACTCAAACCATATGGCTGAATTCTGGGACAATGATCGTAGCAAGACGATTAACAATGAAAGTGTCATCAGATCGAGGATCTGCGGACAGGAGATCATAATAACTGAATCAACCATCAGGGAGCATTTGGAGCTTCATGATGAGGGTGGCCCTACTAAATCCCCCCAAATCTGAGTTGGAGGATACCTACACTTAGATGGGATATGGTGGTGATGTGAGCAGTCTATCGGTCTATAAGTTTAACTTCTCCTACAATTGAAAGTTCTTGCTGCACATCATCCTGCTCTGCCTATCCAACAAGTTCGGGGGATGGGATGAAATCCCATATGATTTGGGCTGCCTAGTCCATGGGTTGGTAAAAGGCCTGCGCTTCAACTACTCAAGATTGTTCTGAACAACTTAAGAGGCAATCTCACCCTGGATCCTTCTACATGTATTCCTGGCTCATTCAGCACATAATCAATTGTGAGTTAGACTAGGACAGACTACAATGTGCAGATTTTCTACTGGTCCCTCACATGAGGACTGACATCTTCAAAACTTTGAAGAAGGTGTCCACCAACTTCACTAGAAGATTCACTAATCTTCTTCCAGGTATGCTTGAGCCA
Organism: Flaveria sonorensis; assembly: GCA_025506505.1. Lineage (NCBI taxonomy): Eukaryota > Viridiplantae > Streptophyta > Magnoliopsida > Asterales > Asteraceae > Flaveria > Flaveria sonorensis. The sequence goes on from CM046426.1 coordinate 29,477,008, forward strand.
ACGGCTCCTGGTGAAATCCCTATAAGCCCAGCTGGTGATGAACCCACACCAGATACCACCACTCCAATGCCAATTACTTCTTACCACCCAATCAAGATCACCTACACAAGACGCCCCAAACGAACCCCTGATCAATCTACTCTGATTGATCAGGTCCTCTCTGTTCAAACGAAAAAGGCTAGAGTGGAACTCAGGACTCCCACTCAGCCAGAGGTCCAACCATCCTCTACTGTTGACCTCAATGTTAGTGTTTAATCTCCTCAGTCTCAACCTGACGAGCCTACAACCAAAGCCATTAACCCTCAGGGTGAGTCTCAATACTCCCCTAAGCAGCCAAAAAGGGACAACCACATCATCAGCTCAACTGCTATTGCAGAGGAGCCATTAGGTGCTGACCAAGGTCCCAGATAACTAGATATAACTTCTCTATCCTTTATTGACCTATTAACCCCACCTAATAAGGACATTATGTTCCATTCGGGCCATGATGTTGATCTACCAAACCACTCTCAAGATCATCTGAGCCCCAGAGAACTTTTGATGTCTAGCCGACATCAGCTAACCTACTAAGTAAGTCCAACCAGTGTGGAGGTTACTCATGTAGGCTCAGCTGCCACTACTGAGAGTGTTTAACTAGCCTCTTGGACAGTGGTAACATTAGTGAGACTGATTCTACGATAACCTTGCCAATTGATACCTCTAAAAGAGACATCAGTAAGCAAGGGTATGCAGGGCACCAAGAACCACTACTGGTGGTGATGATGAACGTACTAGGTATGTTATCTCATCTCCCACTTATTCTTCAAAAGAAGATGAGGGTAGTCTGAAACTCACTATTAGTGACCTGCTTTCTAAAGTCTCAAACCTTGAATTAAAGGTTAAGACTTTAAAGGATAGGTCTGCCACCTAGCAACTTGAGATTGAACATCTCAAGGTTCAACTATCTTAGAAGCAGATTAAGAAGTCTGTTAGGCATGTACCAATTCAAGTTTCTTTAAGTTCTTCCTCCAGCTCATCTACTTCTTAAGTTGATGCTACCAAAAAGGGGGAGAATGTACAGAAACAAAGTTATGTGGAACCCAGCCTTGCCATCACTACTTCCCTTGCTGCCATCTCTTCTTTCTATCCTACACAGCAACATCCTGCAACCATCTTTCCTCAACCACCTCTTATTACCAATCAAGTGGACCCAAGGATGCTTATTGACCTCAATAGATTCTTAACGAAATTTCTAATAAGCTCATCCCTTGAACAACCCTCCCCTAATGTTGCCATAGCCTATTTTGGAGTTGAAGAGCTACAAAGGCTGAGTGCACACCTACCTTTGAGGAGGAAGTTGGTCATCCTAAGGTCTCTATTGAACCTGAGATTAACTTCACAGGGTAAATACAGACCGATGGCCCTAGCTACAAACTTAGAACGGATAGGTAGTGCAGTTCCAATTACTTCAAAGCGTAAATCCAAGCTGTCGAAGGAATAATTGAACTATCTTCCTTCTCTTATGACCTGTCATCACAGAGGCCATTCTTGACCTGGCCTCTAAGGTCAATAGTGAGGACTTCCTTACAAATCCCATCTCCCAAGCACCATAATTCAAACCCCCTCTCCCTAGCCTGAAACCTCTAAGCCTGAGTCTTCAAAGGCTGAATCTTCCTTTTAATCCTAAGGGGAAGAGGAAACTCACTGCTGAAGAACTTCTAAATGAAGAAAGGCTGGAGAAGCTAAAAAAGAAAGGAAGAATTGATACTGGGAAGTTGTTGGCTGCAAGCAGCAAAGCAGTAGCAGCCACCCAAGAGAGTATCAACAACCAGAGGATAGTGGAGGTCATAGACAGGCTCGTCAGCCTAAGAATAGATAATAAAGATATCCTTCTACTCCCACTTGATGAGCTTGTAAAACTGGAGAAGGCAACCTTGTTGTAAAAAGAAAAGGAGGAAGTAGCAAGGTTTGCCATAAAGGAGGAAGAGAGGATAGCCTTTCTCTGTACTAGAGGCTGGAGAGAATAGCCTTTCTCTGTACTAGAGGCTATTCTCAGAAGGAGCTAGCACCTCATGATATGATACGATCTTGTTCCTTTTCACAAAGAGCAAGATCAAATCAACAAAGAAAGGAAGAAGGGCTACCAGGGAGAAGCTGAAGGAGAGGAAGAAGATGGAGGAAGAGGCAAAGCTTTCAGCTACCAAGAGTGAAGGTGATAAGGGCCGGATGAAAATCTACCTTAAAGCCAATGGATTCATTGGTAAGTAGGTGGGTCCTATGTCCCTAAAGACCTTACAGCAACATGTTAGCGACATCAAGGCTGGCATACACTTAGGAAGAAGGCAGGAGGTACTCCAAAGGTAAAGTGTTCAGAGGATGGCACCCAAACTAGCTCCAAAACCCAAACCAACAGCCAAACCACAACCTATGCCTACACCTTTTCCCTCAATATTAAAACTGAGCCAACCACTAAACTTTACACCGCTGAACCCACACCATCAGCCATACCTACACCTTCACCCACTGCCTCTTAACAACCTCCACCACCATTTATCCTTAAAGCTAAAATATAACCCAAACCAAATCACTACCCAAACCATCTTTTGAACCATCTAAACCCCTGCACTTAGAAGAGTTCAAGGAGATCAAAAGGAAGCTCATCACTGGATAACCCTGAGCGACATCTCTTGCCAAGGGGAACACTGGACCAAGCTCTCCAACTTCTTGCAACCAACTCAGACGTACTTAATGAAGAAGAGAAGAAGTTGAGAAGGAGATTGGTGACTCTCCTAGACACAAGAAAAGGGCACAAGCTGACAACCAATCCCCTCAATCCTAGAAGCCAAATTGTCTAGTGGAGGTTTGATGAAGCTACATACAGCTTTGCTACAAAAAGGGAGAATGGTCAAGTGAACAAACTTGATACATCTGCTCTGCTACACTCCAGCAAGTTTGACACAACTAAGTTAGCAGAGAGACCATTCTCCAATCCCTCCAACTCCTAGATAGCTTCTCATATCAGGAATCATCTGAGCAATCTTCAAGTTGAAGAGCTTACAAAGAAAGCCAAGACGAAGAAGTGTTGAAAAAGAGAGTAAAGGAAGAAGAAGAAGGTGCAACCAAAAAAAGAAGAACATTCCTGCAGATGGTTGACGGTCCAACTTCGGATCCTATAGTTAGAAAGGAATATGACTACAATTCCCATCAACTAACTCTCTTCAGAGGGATGCAACAAAGGGTATATATCATCCAAAGTAACAGATTGGATCTATTATCTATGGATGATTTGTACAAGCTCCTCACCACTGCATTAGTGAGAAACAAAGAGACAGACAATATCTGCTCTCCTAGGTGTTGAAGACATTGAGGAATAGAAGGAAGTGAAGTTTTGGTAGCATCAGCCTATGGAGAGTTTGTTGGATCATATGAGGCTGGTGCAACAAAAACAACACTTAGAATATTTTGATGTATAATTGAAGTGGTCTTCTGAAGACAAAGCTGCTCTTTCGAAGACAAGCCAAAGATCTTTCGAAGCTCAAGGTTGAAGAACTTCCAAAGTGAGAACTCAGTCTTTCGAGACTAAGTAGTTCTCCTTTCGAAGTATACAACTTAGAAGATCATAAAGACAAATTCTTTTGACGAATAAAGTCCAGAAGAGTTGTAGAAGACTCGAAAGAAGTTAATTCTTCCAAAGTATAAATGGCCTCAGAAGAACTTATTCTTTCGAAGCCATTTAGCTTCGAAAGAACCAACTATGAACCAGTGGACATAAGTATGGTCTGTCTGACATCCGCTGCAACCTCTGATATACTGCATGGCACTTTCCCATGCCCATGTAGTTGACCATACTTTAATCCACTATTCATGTTGGTCCATTTGATCGATAATCAATGCAAATGATCTATAAAACATAGAAATCCCATTGAATAAACATAAAACTATGAATGACACAAGAGCAAGCTTCAAATATTTTCAATAACCTCCAAACTCACTCAATAAACATGAATCAAAGGCTCAAATATGATAACAATAGACATCCAACCACATATACAGAGTTGCAATATCAGTATTTCACTATTAGGGTTTGTAAAACTTGCTTACAATGATGAAACTTTCAATATATAAGCAACCTATAGTTTTTGCTGAAAGTTTCACCGGATAGCGAAACTGTCTTGACCATAACCTAGTTTTACCTGGCGATGAAATACAGTTTCGTTAGGTGAACCAGATTAGCTGACTATGAGCGAAACTTAGTTTTGCTCATAGTTTCGCTAGGCACAAAACTTACAAAATAGAAACTAAGTAAACTATCATTAAACCTTTTACATTAATATACAAAATAAACACAATAACAATGGAGAGTCCAACCTATACTAGATCATCAATACTCCCCCTAGGTTGGACCTCACCCGCTTGTTCTTCTGATTCAGCTCCGGTTCTTTCTTCAACAATTTAAGCTTCTTCTGCAGCTTTAACAGATGTTTCCTTTTCATCTCCAGCAATACTCACTTCTTCTCCCCATGCACTGGCCTTTTCAAATTGCTTTGTTAATTCCTGCATGTCCATCCTTAATTTTTCAGCTTGATGTACTTTCTCTGTAAGCTCCCTGACTTTAGCCCTAACTCCTCGAGCCTTGTTTGCAACCCTCATGAAGAGGCTTGCTTCAGTCCATGTTTTAGCTCCGGCTCCAACTTTTATGTGGTTTTAACACAAAACCACCAAGTCCTCATCACAAAAGGAAAATACTTCTATAGGATCAAATAATCTGATTTCCTCTCCATCCTTTACTCTAATCACTGCTTCTCCCGTGTTATTATCATAAAACCACTTTTCAAACATCTGCAACCTTGGGGGATGTGGATTGGGTACCCTTACTCTATTCATTATCTTTGCTGGTTTCAACTTCAATACAATTTTTCCCTTTTCGGTCACCCAATCCATGTCCTTCTTGGATCTCCTTCTCTTAGTCTTCTATATCCAAATGACTTAAAATTATCATTCAGCCTGCTTTTAATTTCTTGCTCCGGCAGAATATCTCTCTCACTTATGTTTGAATCCAGCAGTGGAATATCAGCTAACTTCTTAAATCCCATCTTGGCAAGGTCTTGAATGCCTTCCTCTTATGTAAGTATGAGATTCCCCCTCCTCTTCTCTTGATCATAAACATTTTCAACTCACTGTTGTATTTCCAACTGATTACCTTCTTATCAGATTCCTTTCGGCTTGGTTCTTGAATGTTTTGAAATAAAGAAGTCAGCTGTTCTGGTTCCTTCTCTTTAATGAACAAATCCTCCTTGTCCATCTCTATTATATATCCTTTAGTTGAGCTTTTTTGAGCCATATATGTCAATGGTCGCTCGTCTACCTCATAGTATTCGGGCTCAGAGTCATAATCCACCAATTGCTCCTCAATCTCCTCTTCTTCATATATCAAATTCAACTCAACTTCTTTCCTACCTGCTCCATCTCCTTCTTCTTTAAACACTTCATCACCGGTCAAATTAGCATTATATCAAGCCCTATGTCTATAAATCTAGCCTTCACAACCTCAGTCTCATCTTCTACAACACTTTCTTTCACACCGCTTGCTTCAATATCAATATCTTCGCTCCAACCCTTCTCTCTATTGACTTCAGACTCACTAACGTCCTCTCATCAACACCTAAGCCACCAACACCAGAACCCCAGCACCATTACCACTAGCACTAACTCCTGCTCCACTTGTGCCCTCTCCTACCCTAGTTGAACTACCCACCTTTAGAAATTAGTACTTTGATGTATCAGTGAGATCATCTAACTTAGTTTGAGTTAACTGATTGGGTAGGTGGCATTGGCTTTCAGCTTGTTTACTTCCTCTTTATCAACTTCTGTTGATCTATCATCAGACTCTTCATGCTTTCCATCATCTTATCTTTCTCTTTCTCTCTCAGTTCTTAATTTACCAACTTGGTTTTTATCACCCCCAATTCATTTGCCAAAGATGCATTCAGATTTCTAATAACATCTTGGTCTATCTCTGATCTGGCATCTCTTCTTTTAGGAGTTTCAGAAAATGCTTGTTGCTTGTGCTTTGTTCTCCTTTCAGTAACATTTGCTGGCTCTCCCTGATCTGCCTTCTTCTTTGATCGTTTCTCCTTTTGCACCCTTAGTTCTTTTTCAACTTCATCAATCTCATCTTCCAAATTATACTCCTTTTCTTTGACATACCTTTTCCTTTTATTGATTGCTTCAGCCTATTTTTCTTGATTTTCTTCAGCATTCTTGTTCAATCAATCTCCTGATGTAATTCCACCTCTCAGCTGGGTACATGTTTTCCAAAAGATATATGATCTTCCCACTAAAGTCATGTCTTACAGCTGAGCAGTCTGCAAATATCCTGGTATTCATCTGAACCAGTCTCTTTATTTCTCCATGTCTAGACACATTTGAAATCAGATCATTTATCAACATTTGCACAAATCTTGGATATAACAGCCATTTATCCTTCTTTAGTGCCATTATGTTTTCAGACATGCAATCAAATATCAGTTTGGCAATGTTGGCCTTCTGTCCTCTTCAAAACACAATCATAGCCCTGGCCCAATCCAAGTTTATCCCATCAGACCCTCCTTTTCTATGATCCAAACACATGATAAACACGTGTGCTATGTATCTCTATTCCTTAGAAAGAAAGGACTTCTTGATCTCTTTTCTGGTGCCAAAAGAAAGTCCTTTATAACTAATGCTTTTGAATGCATCTAACACCTATGCCTCAGATAGCACAACTTCATCTCCATAGTCATTCTCAAGCCTCAACACCCTGGCTATTGTCTCACAGTAATGGCTATGTCATTGCCATGAACTCTAGCTACAATCCGATTTGGATTAGACCTGAGGTCATACTCAGCAGTTCTCCAAAAGTCTCTGATATGCAGATCATAGATAGTGAGCATATGAGATATGGCATAGAATATAGGGCACTCTTTCAACCATTTGATGCAGTCTCTAAAACCAGTAGCCTTTGGGTTGCCATCATCTAGTAATGCTATTATATTATTCCTCTCGTCAAACTTTAAATTTGCCATCTATACTGAAAAATAAATAGAAGTTGGTTAGTTAATACATTGATATAAGAATTAACAATGAAGTGAAACAAAACATAAGAAAAATTAGAAAGTTCAACAGTTTTGCTGCTGTCGAAACTGTAGTTTCTTACAGGCAGAGTACAACAGTTTTGCTACTGTCGAAACTGTAGTTTCGCACAAGTAAAGTTTACATTTTCGCTGCTAATGACTTTTAGTTCACAAGCAAAAGTATAGATTCGCTGTTACTCAGATACAAAATCTTTAATCTTTATTCTCCCCAAACTTTCTTTTTAACTGCCATGTAAGAGAAATTTCTGTTTTTTCATTTTGTTAAAGATCAAAGAAGTGAAGGAATATGGGACATAGAAGTTTTCAAAAAGAGTTATTAAAATAGAAAATGAACAAAAGTGTTATTTACAGTTTTTACATAATTTGTTATGAAACGAGTTTTCAAAAAGATATTAAACCCAACATTAAGATCAATTCATAAAAACAAGGTTTATCAAATGTTTAGTGAAAAGATCTGCTTTTTGATTCTTTATGTCAATTGGAATAATATCAATGAAACCCTTTTCCTGAGCATCCCGGATTGTATGAATCCTTGTTTCAATGTGTTTGGTACGAGTATGATGAATTGGATTTTTGGCGATTCCGATAGCAGCTTCATTATCACAAAAGAGTGGTGTATGAAGAAAATTGATTCCGTAATCCATCATCTGATGTTGTATCCAAAGCACTTGGCAGCAACAACTTGATGCAGCAACATTTTCAGCCTCTCCTGTAGATAGAGATACTATTGTTTGCTTCTTGCTTTTCCATGAAACAAGACAATCCCCAAGATATTGACATCTGCTAATGATGGATTTCCTGTTGATCCTGCAACCACCATGATCATTGTCAAAATAAGCATGTAAATCAAAGTTCCCTCCTTTGGATACCAAAGACCCAAACAAGAAGAACCCTTTAAGTATCAAAAGATGCATTCAACAGCTTTTTCATATGACCCTTTTGGGTTAGCTTGAAAACCAGCACAGTAGCACATGGAGAATGTAATATCAGGATGGCTAGTCGTGAGATACATGAGAGATCCAATCATAGAATGATAGCGATGTGCATCCATAGATTTCCATCATCCACCTTGAACTTCTTGAGAATCTCTTGAATGTACTTTTCTTGGTGAATAAAATACCTTAGGCTTTTGTGAACCTGCAACCCTAAGAAAAAGCACATCTCCCCTATCATGCTCATTTCAAGCGATCCTTCATCACTCACTTCTCATTCAAATTCCCATAGTTTCTCATTTGTAACCCAAAAATAATATCATCAATATACACTTGAACAATAAATCTCACCGTCAACCTCCATCTTGAATAATGTCATATCTATAGTTACACGAGAGAACCCTTGCTGAGCAGATACTGTGTCAGTGTTTCATACTAGATACGAGGAGCTTGATGTAATCCATATAAAGATTTATCAAGTTTATACACTTTCTCTGGAAAATCTGGATCCTCAAAACCTGGTGGCTGATAGACATAAATCTCCTCGCAATCTTCCCGTATAGAAATGCACACTTCACATCCATCTGAAAATCTTTAAAGTTCTTGTGAGCAACATGAGCAAGAAAAATTCTGATAGCTTCAATGCGGGCAAGTGGAGCAAACACTTCAGTGTAGTCAATTCCCTCCTCCTGAGCAAATCACTAAACAACCAGTCTTGTTTCTTACTATCACTCCTTAATCATCTGGCTTGTTCCTGAACACCCATTTGGTACCGATAGGATATTTGTTTGGAGGAAGATCAACTAACTCCCAAACTTTCAACTTCCTGAACTGTTGAAGCTCCAACTGCATAGATTCAACCCAACTTGAGTCTTGAAGTGCTACTGAGATATTTTTGGGAACAATTTGAGATAAGAAACATGTATAGAGACATTCATTTATAAATCCATATTGAACTCCGAGTCCTCACACCATCTGTAATGGAACCAATGATGTAATCACGTGGGTGATCTTTTAATGTTTTGAAGTTCGTGTTAAGGGTTAATGGATTGGATTGAGATGAAGATGTGGTTTGTGATAGCTATGAAGGGGAAATTGGTTGTGATGGAGGAATTTTTTGTTGTGGACGTGTAGGAGGTGTAGGTGGAACATCAAATGGAGGTGGAGATGGAGGGTCAATTGGAAGTTATGGAAGAGGTTTAGGTGGAGGAATGATTTGCATATTAGTTTGAGGAATGAAATCATCATCAAATACTGGAAGATTGAATGATTTGAAGACAGTTTTGGAGTCATAAAACCATTCCGGGTCTGACCCCATGTTTGGTGAATTAGACTCCTGCCAATCAACATAAAAGGATTCCTATACAATACGTATTCTTTTGTTGTACACTCAATACGCCTTTTGTGGGGTAGAATAGCCAACAAAGAAACATTCATCAGAGACTGCACCAAACTTTGACTTCTGTTCTTGAGTATTCAGCAAAGTACATGAGCAACCAAAAGGATGAAAGAAGTCAATCAAGGTTTTCCTTTTACGAAGAAGCTCATAAGGAGTCTTCATCTTGTCATTTACAATAAGAACCCTGTTTAGTACATAGGATGCACAGTTGACTGCTTCTGCCCAGAAAATGATTGGAAGCTTTGACTCAATCAGTATAGTTCTTGCTGCTTCAATGGATTCTTCCTTTCAGCATCACCATTTTGTTAAGGTGTCCTAGCAGCACTAAATTGTTTGAGAATCCCTTTGCTCGCACATAAAGAATCAAGATATGGTTTGTGAATTTAGTTCCATTATCACTTCGGATGGCCATCACTTTTCTTTGTTGATGGTTTCAATTGAGAGGATCAGCTTTTGTAGCTTTTCTGCAGTGTCTCCCTTGTGTGCTAGAAATTTACCCAAGAGTATCTTGAGTAATCAACTATAACAACCAAACAATAAGATTTCTTAGCAATGGATTTAAGACTAATAGGACCAAATAAGTCGGTATGTAACAATTCAAGGGGTTTTGAAATTTTATTTTCAAGCTTGAGCTTGTGTGGCCTTTTCTACTGTTTTCCTTGAGCACAAGCCATTCACTTTTCTACCACTAAAAAATCTTTAAGTGGTAGCCCCCTTACAAGATTGTTCTTAACCAACTTATTTATATTTTTAAAATTAACATGTCCTAATAGTTTATGCCACAAAAGGGATTCAGAAGATGAAGCTTTTGACAGGAGAAATGTCACAGTAAAGGTGGGTTCTTTTGATCCCATATCTAGCAGATAAGTATCATTCTTTCTTGGAGCATGCATGATCACTAAATCTTCAAGGATAATAAACTCTAGTTTGATAAACAAGCATTCATTTGACTTAAACAGCACTGGAATGTCTTTATCATAGACTTCTGATACACTGAATAGATTGAATGCCAGCTCTAGGACATAGTTCACTTTCTTAAAAGTCAAGGAACCATATAAGACTTCTCCCTGACCAATCATCTTTCCACCCATCTTGTCTCCAGCAAATGCAATATCCTCCATTTTTAATGCAATAATTTGTAAGTAGGTCCTTCAACCTGGTCATATGCCTTGAACATCCGCTATCAACGTGCTAGAAGCTATTGACAGCTTTTCTGGAATGATCCTGGCATTTGAACAAAAAAAATTATTAAGATTTGGAAATTGGGACCCAAGTCGTGACTAACTTAGGTCTTGGAACAGAAGGCTTTTTACAGAAAATATTATTTACAAAATGATTTAATCTACTTCCTAATGAACTATTATTTACATTTCTCCTAACATACTCAGAGCAATGTTTAATTACATGATCATCCTTTTCGCATCTAAAACACTGAGATTTTAAACCTTTCTTTTTACATTTTGAGACAGGAGCTGGATCTATTAATATCTCTTCCTCATATTCAGACATATGTGAATTAGAATTGCTATAAGAGTAATATGATTCTTTTGATTTTTCTTTAGTATTCTTAGTTTTAGCAGGTTCTGATTCATTTACATTAATATGACTGACATATGAGGAAATTATCTCCTTCTCTTTAGGTCTAGAAATCCAAATTGGTGTAAAAGATGGAATTGGATGAGAGAAGAACTTTTCAAAACAATTTTATTTTGTTTGTCTGTCTAAAGCTTTACTTGAACAAGCATTATTTCTATTAACACAAGTATTTGAAGCATCATGATTTGATTCATAAACATCTGAAGATGAACAAGCTAGGCTAGAGCTGAAAATACACATGCCATTGTTTGTAATAGACTTTTGAGAAACAAATCTACTTAAACTATTGTCGATTGAAGACTTTTTGGAATAAAAAATGCTAATATTAGAGCTGCCCGGACCACTACTTGCACCATAATCATACTCCTCGCGAATATCCTTATGATTTACTCCTTCTAAACCTGCATACAAACTGTTAATTCTTGCCCCCCGTTGTTTCTTGCAAAAAGAATAACAATAAATACTTGGAGGAGGATAAACAGGAGTGGTTTCTTCGCGTCCCAAACCAGCCTTAATTCTTTCCCCCCGTTGTTTCTTGCAAAGATCCTCATGTTTCATCCTAGAGATTGTCCACTTTTCATGTTCGGTTGTTAATTTGCTTGTTTCAAATTCAGCAAGTGCCACACATTCTGTTAAAGTATTTGTTTCAACATTTCTTTCCAAAAGATTTCTTTGTAAATGCTCCTTTTCCTTTAAAGCTTCATTTAACTTGACAAAATATTTTGACTCATTTGTTTTAAGTTCTTTGTTAATTTGTTTTAATTCCTTTCATTTTCTAACAATAACCTGTTAGCTTTATAAACCCCGAATAAACAAATTTTGCAGGAAGGAGAACACATGTCTTGGATTACCTCATAAGGAAGTCCCATAACTACTTTTTCAGTAGCTAGTGCTTTTTTGCATTGACAGACGGGAGTGTTCTTTTTGTATTCTTCCTCCTCCATGGCTTTCTTCCTTGCTTCCTCAGCTTGACTTCTCTCTTCCTCTCCTTGATCATAAATCTCTGCTTTTCCTTACTTGATTTTCCTTCTTGTTGCTTCCCAACCTCAGCATCTTCACAAATTGTCACCCTTTTCCTATCAGCTTTATAACAACCATTTTCTTCATGAACCTCACCACTCTTTATCTATTGAGCTTGAACCGGTTGCACACCACCTTCATAAAATGCTTCATCTAGAACTTCACACCTGAACTCTTTGAAGGGATCAAAATCTTCACCTGAATCTACATCACTATCCACCACCTCAACCACCAGAGCATGATTAATCTCTTCTTTAATTTCTTTTATTTCCGCACTCCAATCTAAGTTTGTGATCAGTGCTGTTTCCTTCTTTGGCTTGACTTCTTCTTTGTTAGTGATCGGGACCCCTTTGAAGTTCAAGAGGTTTTCGGTTCAGTGATGATTGGAGATGGATATTCTCTTTTGAAGTGGCCTAATTGTTTGAAGTTGAAACATCTCAATTTGGACTTATCATATCCAAGTTTTGAGTTTTGATTTTGATTGCCAAAGTTTTTCCTACCTGTTCTTTCCATAAACCTTCTTGCATGCAACATGAGCATTGCCATCTGCCACTGGATATCAGTTTCTTCCAAGTCATCAGGGTCCACCTGATACATATCCTCCACGGTCGATCCTTTTCCTTTCAACTCCCCTGCAACCGAAGTTTCATAACTGTGTACAAACATTCCAAACAGTGCCATTGTGTCTGACGGAATTGAGTAGTGACTAATACCTTTGAGCTTGAACCAACACTTGATAGTCCACTACTAGACTTGTCTGACACGCCACATCCAGAAGACCCACCATAAGCTGCACCATACATTGAAGAGTTTGCAGCGGATGAAATCAATGTAGCATTTTATGGATAAACTATAGCTGGCACCATTGATTGATTGTATTCTCTCCTTTTCATGTCCAAATCAAATGACTTCAGTTTTTTGATCACATCCATAAGTTTATAATCAGCAAAGTTTCTTTCCTGCTTCAACAGTCTGACTTGCAAGCTCCATTGCGGTAAAAGAGAGTCCAAGAGTTTTGTGACTTGTTCATGATTACCCAACTGGTCATCATATTTCTTTAAGTTGCTTGAAACAGATAGAAATCGGTTGGTAAGATCAATAAGGCTTTTATTATTGTGTCCAACAAATGAATTAAACTCCTTTTCAGCTAGGGCTTTCTTGTCCATTTTCAAGTCTTCATTACCATCATAAAACTCGCACAAAGATACAAGGATTTTGCATTCGTGTGTTCGGCAAAACGGTTGTAGATGTCTTGAGATAAACATAGAGTTAAAGCCCCGAATGCTTTCTGATCACGGTCGATTAACTTAAGGTCACTTTCTGTGAAGGTTGATGGATCAGTGTTTGGTGAGGTAGTTTGACCGACAGTGACGATAGGAGTGTGTGGACCATTGATAATTGATTCCTACTGGTTGTGATCGGTGTAGTAGAAGAACGTTTTCAAACAACGTTTCCAATCTTCAAAATTATCGCCATTGATAAGCCTCGGTGGCCTATTGGGTGCTACACTTTCCAAGTCAGAAAGGGTGATATTGGTTGTTGTCATTTTCAAACCAAAAGGTAATTTCGCTGAACATCTCTAATTTCGCTGGATATCTTTACTTTCGCTGGCACTTTCGCTGCTACTTTTGCTGGGAGATTCAACAGCAGATTCGCTTAAATAGATGAGTGCTGCAAAACTCTAGTTTCGGCAACAGATTCGCTGAAACTAGTAGAACTTTCATTCTGAGGACAATTTCGGCATCACTTTTGCTTGTTTTGGCAATCAAAGGAGGAGAACTTTCATTCAAAATGAGGTACGTTCGCTAAGTAACAAAGATCAAATTTGTGATAAATTTCCAAGATCACAAATTTGATAGTTTTGCTGGAACAGTAGTAGTTTTGCCGGATGAACAACAGTTTCGCTGGATGGAATTGTTCGCTTTTTTGAACCCGAAATCAACTATAATTCACCCAAATCACAATGAATTTATGATTGGATGATTGGGATAGCTTCCTATACAAATACCGTATGATTTTCAATCGCTTTCCATACCAAAAACATAGAAGATAAAATTCAAAATGAATGGAATAGTGATTTTGCTAAAAACCCATCAAAAACTTAACAAATCAAGAGCAATAACGCTCTGATACCATATTGTTGGTCCATTTAATCGATAATCAGTGCAAAAGGTCTATAAAACACAAAAATCCCACTGAATAAACATAAAACTATGAATGACACAAGAGCAAGTTTCAAATATTTTCAATAATCTCCAAACTCACACATTAAAGGATCAAATATGATAACAATAGACATCTAGCCACATACACAGAATTGCAATATCAGTATTTCACTATTAGAGTTTGCAAAACTTGCTTACAATGAATTAAACTTTCAATATATAAGCAGACTATAGTTTCGCTGATAGTTTCAATGTCTTGACCATAACCTAGTTTCACCCGGCAATGAAACACAGTTTCGCTGGTTGAACTAGATCAGCTGACTATGAGAGAAACTCAGTTTCGTTCATAGTTTTGCTGGGCATAAAACTTACAAAATACAAAATACAAAATAAGTAAACTAACATTTAACCTATTACATTAATAAACGAAATAAACATAATAACAATGGTGACTCCAACCTATACTAGATCATCAGTTTACCCATTATCAGTTAGTACAGTTGCCACAATTGGTGATAAAAGGTAAGTCATGGACCTATAATGACTACCTAATCTAGGATAGTATTTTATCTTAGATACTTTACTTCTAGCAATGTAGTATTTGTCTAGTTGTAGATTCCAGCTTGTTATCCAAGTATAACCGGCTGTAGATAGTAGTATATAAAGTTTCTCATTGTAACTTTGTAACCATACTTGTAAGAGTCTTGTAATATTGAGTTGAGAAGTAATATATACAAGTATCTTGAAAAACTATTCTTGTGTTCATTAGTTTTCATTAACTTACTATATTACTTGTGAACTTAGTTAGAGATTCTACTTCATCAAACCGAGTGAGATTAAGTGAGCTTATGAGATAAACTTGTGTTGTGAAACCAACATCGATTCTGCAAATTAAAAATGAATGAATGAAATTAGGTACCAGTTATAGGTGATTCTCTAAAAGAAAATCATATAAAGAAGCTCTTAACTCTAAGTACATGATGCTCTAGGAAGTGATAAGATGTATAACAATTTCAAAGGTCATTACTTGTGGATTGGCATGAAGATAGACACCGCCTTATACTTTTCCAAATGCTTAACTTGTTCTCAATTTAAATGTAAACACCAAAAATCCTCCGGCTTGCTACAATAAATAGAATTACTAATCAAGAAGTGGGAAATGCTAATGATAGATTTCATCAAAAAACATCCATGTACTGGTCATAGAAATGATAAGATATGGGTTATCATTGATTGACTAAAAAGTTTGCCCACTTCCTTCCAATGTAAGAAACATATTTAATGTATAAGTTGGCTAAGCTAAACATAGATGAAATCATGGCTTTGCACAGACTACCCTTATCCATAGTATCAGATAGAGATAGCCATTTTACTTCCCAATTCAGGAAAATTGTTCAGAAATCATTGGGAACCAAACTAAATCTTAGTGCGTACTACAATCCACACACTGATGGCTAGAGTGAAAGAATTATTCAAATCCTAGAAGACGCATTGCGTGCATGCGTGATTGATTTAGGTGGAAGTTGATATGACCACTTGCCATTGATGGATATTTCGTATAATAATAGTTATCATATAAGTATTGGTGGAACACCATATGAAGCCTTATATCAGAGGAAATGTAGAACTCCCGTATGCTGGTCTAAGATAGGTGAAAGTCAAGTTATGGACCAGAGATAATTCAAGAAACAACTCCATAAGATCCCTCAAATCAGGGAACGACTTAAAATAGCAAGAGAACAAAGACGTACGCAGACTGAAAAAGAAAACCTTTAGAATTCATTATCGACGATAAAGTCTTATTAAAGGATTCACCTTGGAAAGGCGTTATTAGATATTAAAAGAAAGGAAAGCTATGTCTAATATTTGTTGGACCATTCACCATACTAGAAAGAGTTAATACCATTGCCTACCAATTGCAACTTCAAAAGAAATGAATAGAGTACACGAAGTATTTCATGTATCTAACCTACACTAGTGCTTACCTGATGAAACCCTATACGTACCTCTATAAGATATTGATGTTAATGAAAACCTTAAGTTTGTGGAATAACCATTAGAAACCAAGGATACTAAGCCTGAGGTGAAGCAAACTACTACAAGCAGGTCTCATATTGAGGTGAAAACTCTTAGAAATTCAAGAAAATCAGATAATGTTTCAACAAACTCCAAAGGCCGTGCTTTAGCCTCCTCATCATCAAAAGGCAAAGTTCTAATGAGCTCATCACCCAAGACTAAAACAAACTCAAGATGAAAACCATATGTTGATTTTGACATTTGCTTAAAATTTGATTTTGAAAAATTTGAGAAGGATGAATAAAATAAAAGGGAAAGCAAAAGCAGTTTATCAAACCTCAAAAAAAAGATTTGAAAACCAATTCATAAGGTTGAAAGAACTCATGTTGTTTCCGGTTGAAAGACTAACAATGAATTTAATTGAAAGGTCTTTTCGTCAAAAGCTTTAACATAAAACGCTTCCACATCAAACACCAAGAAACAACCCAGATACTATGAACTTTGTGATATGTCATATCATAACATGATTGAATGCTACTTTTACAAGTATTGTTTAATATGTGACAAGCACAACCATTAGACTAATCACAACAAAACTGGTTGTTTCTTCAATATGAAGGGTTTGAGATAACCACAAAACAAACTTGTTTCTCCAATCTCACTAAAGTATGCTAATTATAATACTCCATCATTCTGGAATCATGTTAAAGTTTCTAAACATGTTGATGACTTTTATGACACTTGGCATCTAAGATATGTCAGTTTTAATATGAGAAAACTATGAAATTCAGAAGAGATGTGAATCCTAATCTTAGGAATCAAAATAAAATGAATTCAGTTAATCAAGAATGTGCAAAATTTCTACATAAAAATAAAGATCAATGTTTTGATTACAATTCAGACAGTTCTTATGCTATTGAGTTTGTAATATAAAGACCATCATTATTAAGATTCATCCAAATTAAAAGGCGAGGTCCTGTACTGATGAACATCAGGCTAGACTTTCAAAACCCATTTTTTATGAATCTTATAAATCTAAAATCACATGAAAATTTAAAGGAACTTACCAAAAAGTCATAGTGGTTGATAGAAATAGGAAGCCAAAGACCATCATGGCTTGAGTTTCACATTCTAACTAATTTGTTTGTGCTTGTAGGGTCATCTAACAAGGTTCTATAATGTCTGGTCTATGGACAACAATTATTCCCTACACATGACATGATATAGTTCCCTTCTACAAGACATTAAGCACATTGAAGAAACTACGATGGCATTTGTCAAATACTCTTAAGTTAGAAGAATCAGTGATGAAGGAACAGTAACAATTAGCCATCTTAGCTTTGATAAAGTCAACTACTATGAATAGTTGATGTTCAACCTATTGAGCTTGTTACAAATTTGGGTTAAAAAAATTCTTCTTATTTCACATACACACACTGCTATATCTGAAAACTACGATTTCAAGTTCCTGAAGAATGGGCTGTGTTGAAAATTCTAAGAAAGTATAACACATATGTTGTAACCTAAATTTTATCCAACCAAAAAAAGAAACATGTGTACTCATCATGTCTCAAAGGGAAGCAACACAAAACTTCCAATAAGCCTAGGCTTGTGAACTCAGACAATACTCCATTAAAGCTACTTCATATGGATCTTTTTGGCCTACCTCATATCATGAGCATAGACAAAAAGAAGTATTGTTTTGCTGATCCTTGATAATTTTTCAAGGTTTACTTTGGTCTTCTTTATGCTTCATAAAAATGGAAATGAATTCAAAAATGAAGATTTAAGTTCATTTTGTACCGACAAGGGTATTACTCATCAATTTTATGTAGCTACAACTCTTCCACGAAATGGAGTAGCTGAAAGATGGAACCGAACACTAATTGAAGTAGCAAAAATCATGTTAGCTGATGCCTAAACTCCCAATCACCTTTTGGGCAGAAGCAATTTGCATAGATTATTATATACAAAATAGAACATTGATTGTAAGGAGTGCAATAGAACATCTTATGAATTGTTATTTCATAGAAAACCTTTTATTGGTTTCTAAAAGTCATTTAGTTGTCCTGTATCAATTTTAAACACTAAACATCATTTGGGAAAGTTTGCTCTTGAATTAGATGAAGGATTCCTTGTTGGGTATTCATTAGTCTTGAAAGCATTTAGAGTGTTTAATCCATGATTAACTTAATTGATGAATCCCCAAATGTTGAATTCAATGAGTCTTCATTTCTTAAGTCATCAAATGATCCCGACTTGTTGTTTGATATTGACTCTCTAACAAAATTATTTAATTAATCTTTTATGTCTCATGCAGATATAAATCAGGCTAGTGGATCATCAGGAGCATTTGAAGCTGATAAAGATAACTTTCCCATGATACCACCATCATCTTCATCACATCAATCCTTTGATGTTTCCTTAACCATTGATTCTCTCAGACAAACAACAACTTAAACTGCATCAATGGAAATGTGTCCAAGCATAATGTAAATAACTTATCCAGAGTCTTCTCCAGAAGTTCAAATAAATGCTCTAACTCTAGCAATTATTGATTATATGATGAATCAACCAGATGAGAATCATCAGAGTGCTTCTGATTCAGATGTTCAACATAAAGAAGCTTATGATGTATGCAAACTTCTAACCAAACCTAAATGTATCCAATCTTGATGTATGCATTCAAGCTGATGTCAATCCTAGATCATGGATACATAAATATCATCTAGTGTCTAACATTATTGGTGATCTAGATGAACAGTGACAAGGAATAAATCAGGTGTTGCAAATATTTGCATGTTCTCTTGATTCCTATGCAAAACTATCCCAAAGAATATCAAAGAAGCTTTCCAGGATGACAGCTAGATAAAGACAATGAAATAAGAGTTGCTTTAATTCAGGAAACAAGATATATGACAACTAGTTGACCTTCATGAAGGATAGTATCCTATCAGAACAAGGTGGCTCTAAAGAAACAAAACAAATGACTAAGGAATTGTCATAAGAAACAAAGCAAGACTGATTGCCCAAGGATATACACAAGAAGAAGGGATTGACTATGATGAAGTGTTTGCACTAGTAGCTCGACTGGAAGTTATCTGACTTTTCCTTGCATATTTTGTGTCTATGAAGTTCACCGTAAAGGATGTCAAGTGTGCCTTCTTGTACGGGAAAATAGTACAAAAAGTCTATGTTAGTTAATCACCAAGCTTTGAAGATCCGAATTTCCTTCATAGGGTATACAAGCTTGACAAAGCTTTATATGGTCTACATCAAACCCCTAGAAAGTGGTATTAGACATATCATCTTTTCTCCTTGAACACAGGTACAAGAGAAGGAAGATTGATCAAACTCGGCTAAAAAAGAAAAAAAGACATGAACTGTTGCTTGTCCAGATACATGTGGACAATATCATCTTTGGCTTAACAAACAAACAACTTTGTAGAGAAATTGAAGAACTCATGCATTCCAATTTCAAAATGAGTGCTATAGGTGAACTCACTTTAGTTTTAGGATTGCAAGTACAACAAACAGCAGATGGAATCCTCATCAACCAATCTAAGTATGTTGATACCATGCTGAAGTTTGTAGATTGTTAATCTATTAGAACTCAGGTGGATACTAAGATGACGATTGGACTAGATCAAGATGGTAAATTAGTTGATCAAACTCACTATCGATCAGTGATAGAATTTCTTATGTATCTCATTACTAGCAGACCAAATATCATGTTTGGAGTTCGTTTGTGTGCTGGATATTACGTAGATCCCAAAAAATAACATGTCAATTCAGTCAAGTGCATATTCGGAGTATCCAAAAGAGGGTGCTTTCAACCTCTTTGCATGCACTAACAATGATTATGGGGGATGCAACTTCAACTGGAATTGCACATCTAGTGGTTGTCAATTCCTTGGTCCAAGACTTGTGTCATGGCATTGTAAGAAGCCGACAAATATCTTGTAACACCTTGAAATTAACCAGTTTAGTTTGCAATAAAGGAAAGGAGGCCGGTCACGTTTAAATAAGTATAGGGGCCAAGGATGGGCACATGGAAACCCATCTCCTCACACCCCTATATAAATGGTGATGTGACCACCATATGCAAAGGAGAAACTACGAAGAAAGGGGACTGTAGAGTTGGAAAGTTGGTTCTAAAGAGAGAAAGTTCAAGAAAACTCATAAAGGTATTAACTTTCTCGTGAAGAATCATAGATCTAGGCTAGATCTATGTTGTGCTTGTGTTTTAGTACCATTGTTCATAGTTTAAGTTAAAACCTTTATGTCTGCATGAATGTAGATCTTGGGTTTAAGCTTCTTGGTTCTAGGGTTTGCTCTTTAGCTCAAAAGGTGAGTTCTAGATCCCTACTTTTTATGCTTTTTACTAATTTTAGGTTTGATATACATGAATAAATGTATTCTATGTTGAGATCTAATGATTCTAAATGTAAAGTTGCCACCTTTATGTCTAGGGTTCAAGTCTTATTAACTTAATGATGTATCATTTATGTCTATGAAAGAACTCTAGACTTTATGCTAAAATATAACTATTTTCAAAAAAAAAGAGAGGTGTAATATGGTTTGAATCTAAATCCTATCAAAAATATGTAACCCACAGACCCATGATAACCTTCTCGCCCGTATTGATTGTTAAGTATAGATCTATGCGGATATATACAGATGCGTGAACCATTACCCACATTTGTTTATGCGAATGAGTGAACCATTACCCTCATTTTTTACCCTCAGTCACATTGTTTCTATAGTTTGTCTAAGGGTAACTAATGCGGATGCGACATTTTTATACATATTAGTTTTCCTAACCCGCATTGGATCTTAGTCTATCTAAGTGAAACCAATGCAGATGGGACAACTATTGCCTGTATTTGTTTTCCCTTTAGCTGCATTAGTTCCTTAGTTAGTCTCAGGGTAACCAATGGGGATAGGGTACCTGTTACCAGCATTTGTTCACTTAACCGCATAATCCTTTGTCTACATTTGCCTATTTACCGTCATATGTTGTTACCCACATTTGTCCAACAGTTGGTCAAATTAAAAGATTCACCCACATTAAATTTCCACACCTGCATTTACCTTTAGGACACACGCATTAGATCACTATTAACTGCATTCATCATACATGGGATATTTTTCTCCATGCTCATATTCAAGGATTTTTACCCCAGTTACACCTATGTTATTAAAACTAGAAAAGTTTAAAATGAACATATTAATGTGATTATCCTTAGCCTGCTATAACTTGCTTCTCACAGGTCTGTTCTATGCTGATAAGATATTGGCCTACTATGTGCTTGCATCTCACTGCTCTGCTCTGTGCTAACAACATATTGGCCTACTGTGTGCTTGCATCTTACTGGTATGCTTTGTGTTAACAACAATTGGCCTACTATGTGCTTGCATCTCACTGGTTTGCTCTATGCTAATAACATATTGGCCTGCTACATGCTTGCATTTCACTGGGCTTGCTTCATGCTAGCATCTCACTAGCCTGCTTTGTTTTAGCAATCTTAGTAACTTGCTTCGTGCTAGCAATCACGGTAACTAGCTTAGTGCTAGTAACTCATAGCCTTGCTTAAAAGCAGGACATGATCACTGTATATTACCCATGTTATGATGTTATGTTATGAATGATCTATGATTCCTATGCTATAAAGAAAGTTTCCCACTGTGGTCATTCTTCAAGCTTTTATGAAAATGTTATGATTCTAGAATTAAAACTAGAACACGCTCAGCAATGCTGACTTTTATTTTGCATGCCAGGTAAATCAAAGCTGTGGTGAGTTACTGATACTTGGGCATGAAGAGGCATCATGATCTGAGGCAGGCATCCCATTAAATGTTTTTATGAGAACCTGAATATTGATCAATGATTTCTTGTTGATGTAATGATTAACTAACTAAGAGTTAGTTGTAATTAATTGAATATGTTTCCGCTGCACTATAATTTATGAAATTTTAAGTTTATAAATCATGTTTATGTTCTTGAAACTAACTATGAGGTTGCCAGGAAACCAGTCCTTACACGTGTTAGTTTCAACTGAGAAGTTAAGTACATTGTAGCATCCACTAGCTGTTCTCAAGTACTTTGTATTCAAAACTAGATGCTTGACTGTGGTTTTAATTTCTTGCACACATCAATTTACATTGACAACATAGCTACAATGTTTATAACAAATAACCTAGTACAACACTCAAAAACTAAATTATTAAGATGAGATATTACTTTTTGAGAGATTAAGCTAAAAAAAGGATTAATCAAGTTGATTCAAGTGCACACTAATAATCAACTTGTAGATTTATTTACCAAGTCAATTGACTCTAG
Source organism: Flaveria sonorensis (assembly GCA_025506505.1). Classification (NCBI taxonomy): domain Eukaryota; kingdom Viridiplantae; phylum Streptophyta; class Magnoliopsida; order Asterales; family Asteraceae; genus Flaveria; species Flaveria sonorensis. Next base: position 29,499,591 of record CM046426.1, read on the forward strand.
TAGGTTTGAATTCCTTGTACAATCAATTGGCATGTTAATCTAGAATGAAAATCAAAAATCAAATAATTGATTACTCCTCAGGTTCACTTGATGTGGACTCACTCATTCATAACTTGTTTGAGGAGGGTATAACAAGGGCTATGCCTGCTCTATCTCACCCTGCTAAGAAACCAGTAGTGGGATGGAGATATGATGATCAAAGGAGAGCGCTGGTAATCCCTAGGTCTCAAGGGAAACAAGATATTTTGAACTTCTACACCCTGAGATTCTATGAGAGCACCTATCTAGTTGACCTTCCACTTGCCAACCCAAGTCAAAATAGGCAAGCTGTAAGGTTAGCTGATAGAATTCAATTAAGGGTGCTTGAAGAGTTCAAGCTGCATACAAGACAATATAGACAGAGCCTAGCAGGCAAGACTATTGGTCAACTGGATGCTGAGGTGGACCCTAAGATTAGCTTCGAAGGGGAAACCTTTGCTGAAGGCCTAGCAGTTGAGCCTGTGAACCTTAAGACAGGAACCGCTTTAGCACCCATTACCCTTAGTGAGGCACCAGCTGGTGAAGGTGTCTCACAACATCTCTCTGACAAAGCTCAGTGCAGCACCCAACAATAAAGGCCAAAGCTCTCTCCACCCTGAGTCACCCAAGCCTGTGAGTGACAAAGGGAAGAGGAAACTGACTCCTGAGGAGATTGAGGAGGAGGAAAGAGAGAAGAAGAGGAAGCTAGGGGGAGAGAGTTCAAGTGGGACCCTTGTCTTTATGGAAGATACAATCAGGGCTGTCCCCAGGCCAAGTACTATAGATGATGAGACAAGGGCAACCAGATTGAACTATTTGGGGTCCCGAAACTATAACAATGATGAACTCATCTCTCTCCCCTTGGAAGAGTTAAATGAACTGGCTGACAAAGAATTGTCAAAGGAGAGGAAGGAGGCTGAGGATGCAGAACTGCTCCTAAAGGTCAAAGAAGAAAGAAAATATACCAAGCTCCTATCCTCTCCCCAGTTCAGGAAAGTCCCGAGACAGAGATTATGGCCACTGAGCAACCAACTCAGGTAGATAAGGAAAAAGATAGGCAAAACATGATAGCCTACCTGAGTGCCACAGGTCTCTATCAGGCAGCAGTCCTTCTTCCCTTGTCATATGACGTCATAGAATTCGAATACCTCAGGCAGCTTGACCAACAAGTACAAAAAGAACAAAAAGCTGCTAAGAGGAATATGAGGGAAGAAGCTGCTAAGTCAAGAGCCACCATCTGAGCCAATCAGAAGAAGTCTACTGACAGACTAAAGATGGTGAACTACTTGAAGCAGTATGGATTCTCCGGAAGGAGACTTAGTCCAATGTCTTTATCCACCATGGATGAGCATATTAGAGTGATCAAGTAGAAGATCAAGAGGGGTGAGCTTGTTGACTTGCATTCTCCACCAAGTCAGAATGCACCTGAAGCTGAAGTCAAGGTTGAACCTCAAGAGACAACTCAACCAGGACCTAGTGCTGTATCATATTGTCACACCCCGGGCCCAGGTAGGGTGGGACATCACAGACTAGTAACAGTATATGGCAGCGGAAACAAACCATCATAAGAGCACACAAGGAGAGAAATCACATGGCATTACATTAAAACAACATATCCGGGCTATGAAAGTCTTGACCAAACATCAAATCCACACACATTGTAAATTATCTAAATTTGTTACACAACAATTTCAAATGTCTAACAATGTTTTCAAAATCAAGTAATGCCATTCGAGGTCACGGAACTAGGCCATCCATTAAGAGTCCATAAAAATCCAAGCTTCATCAAGAGTTACCTGAAACATGCTCAAAAAGAATTTGTGTCAACTAAAAAGTTGGTGAGTTCAAGTGCTTAAAGTTCAAAAAGAAAAGGACTCTTCAAAATCCATAAGTAAATCTTAAAAACATAGGTATCACTGTTGTGGGGTCACAATCAACCCTGCACTCAGCCCCGGCTAGCCTCTTCTAAAGTTGCGTTATACCGGTTATCCCATAGGGGAAACATAGCCTCAAAGGGTGTACCATACCTGCTAAGTGGAACACCATAGTATCTTATAATACTTGTCACATGACACAAACAACCCCGCAGGATCTCAGTGGGGTACCCTTCCGGTTATGACGGAAGGCACTATGCGTGGGGGATTCCCCAAGTAGATCTACCCATATAAAACAAGCGGTTCACATAAGAATTAATGATTGTGATACAAGTAGATGCAGGTTCTAACATTAGCCACAACATATAAATGCATTTCATAATAGCACACAATAATTTTTAGTTCAAACATAGCATGTCTCATCCCAAAATAGTGGTAAAAGGGAACACTAAAACTCACCTTAGAATCAAACAACGGTCCTTCAAGTATCAACAAGCCCAAGTCCTAGCACCCTATGATCAAGATACAAGTGATAAGCTAATGATCTTAGACTACTGGAAGTGTATCTAAGTGTATTTTATGGTCACCTGTTCACGTGGCTTCGTACCTTAGAAGTTTATGTTAAAAAGTTTCCTTTTTAGGAAAGTTAGGGTTTTGATATATGGATGATAAGTTATTTACATTTATAAGTTGGTTTATATTATAATAAGTTTAATAAGAGTTTTTCTAGCCATGAGATTACTGAAATTTAGTTATATTTACGAAATTTACACATTGGTCCCTCAAGTTTCAAAAATTAAAATTTTGACCCCAAAAGTTTGTTTTCTTACATTTCTTGACCCAATGTGACCCTTATTAGCTCCTAGGGGTTTTTAAACTACTTTTAGGCTTGTTTTAACTCATCATTTCCAGATTTTAACTTGAGAGGTTTAAATCACAAAAATTCAAGTTACCGGTTACGGTAAAACCGTTAATTTAAGCATCTTGTTTTAGATTTCTTAGTTTCGACCTATGACCTTAAGTATAACGTTTTTAAGGGATTCTAACCATGATTATAATCTGTTTTAAAAGTATTCTTGGGGTTATTTGAGCAATAAAATTCCACTTTTAGACTAACCCGTTATAACCCGTTTAGACTCGTTTTAACCCGAAACCGAACATTATAATCCATTTTCTTCAAACTTTTTACCAAATTACCACCCTTGGGTGTCTAAGTCACTGAAATTACCTAAATTCTATGGTTTTATACTTGTTATAAAATATTTAGAATTTTTCTCCAAAATCTCCCGGTTTGGGCCTATTTTGCTTATTAAATTCATCAAAATTACAATTTAACTCAATAAATCACCAAATTCGGTTGTTAACACTAAGATATATTATTTAGGGCCTGTAACTTATAAAATTTGATATTGGTTAAGTTTTACTAATATCTACCAATTTTACCACTTTTCGGGTACTAGTTTTTACCTCATTTAAACCATTTTACCACACTTTTCATAATGTATACCCCAAGTCACGAATTTTACATGTTTAATAACACCAAACCACTGTAATAAAACTTCAACTAACGGATTATACATACAAGTCACCATTAATGCTTTTAGAGGGTGTTAATCACCATTGCACATGTGTAATCGATATGTTTCAAGCATAAACATCACCCAACCATTATTTAACTTTTAAAACAGCTTCATAAAGAGTTCACAAACTGTTTTAGATAAGATGTTTAACATGGATTGAAAGGCTTTCCAAAACGGGTGGGTGTTTGGTGCTAAAATGCTAGAAAAAGAGGGTTTTCGGGTTGGAATCATGTGCACCAACCCTTGGTCATGAACACACTTTAAATATACCTTCTTGAAGTCGTGAATCTCACCAAAGATAATTATATGACTGCACTTTTCTGCTGTGAACAAGGAAAGTGAGACTTCATGGTAGAAAGTAAAGAAAACTCAAGGAATAACCTTGTTTCGGGTATATAGATGCTTACCCTCAAGGTGTTTCATGATTTTTGGGATGATTAGAAGAGTGAAGGAGCTGTTGGTTCATGAAATAGGGCTGGAGCTTCTGGTTCTTGCGAGGATCTTGCACAAATGCTCACCAAATGCCACTTTCTTGCACGTCTTGCACTTGGTCGATGTTGGAGTGTTGTTGTTCTTCGAGATTCTTGCTAGAATGAAGATGAAAATGCAGAGAAATGAGGGATTCTTGGCTGGGAATTTTCGAGAGAGAGAAGGAGAGATGAGTTTGGGAGTTTGAATGCATGTATGGGGAAGGGGGAGAGTGTGGAAGTGGTTTTGTGAGAATTGAGGGAGGATGGTGAGTGGAGGAGATGGGGGTGGCCGATTTATGGTGGTTGGTAGTGATTTCTTTTATTATTTTATTTTTTTATTTTTTTGTAAAATTATTATGTGGTATAAATTTGTTGTGTATTGTAGTTTTTAATTGTATAAGTTTTTAATTGTAGTATTGTATAGGTATATGTATGTGCCGTGAATATGTATGTATTTGCACATATTACTTATTTTAATTAAAATTTTAATTTCTAACGTAGATTTAATATTTTCTGCAACCGCTTAATAATTTCTAGACTAAGCCAAGGCATAAAGGTATTATCTAAGGCAATCAAGCATGTAATTAATCAAGTAATCATGCAAAAATGATAATCATAATAATACTATGAATGAAATAATGTTACACTAAATTTAGGGTTAGGGTTGGACCTAGGAGTCGGTTGTTACATTCTCCCACCGTTTTGGAAATTTCCCACGAAATTTTAGCTTCAATTAAGTTCTGAACGGGTGGGCTTAAAGAGGTGTGGATACTCCTTTCTCATCACGTCTTCCCATTCCCACGTGAATTCGGGTCCTCGCCTAGAGTCCCATCTCACTTTAACTTTGGGTATACGGCCGCGTCTAAGTCTCAGTACTAATCGGTCGGTAACCTCTATAGGCTCCTCCACAAATTTCAACTCGTTAGTGATTTTGGCATCCTTCAACGGTAATTCAAAGGCTTTGTCTACAGGGCACTTCTTCAAGTTAGACACCTGGAAAGTGTCGTGTACATAGCTCAACTCTTGGGGCAGCTTTAATTGGTATGCCACCGGGCCAACTCTCGATAGTATTTCGAATGGTCCAATGTATCTTGGGCTTAGCTTGCCTTTCTTGCCAAATCTGACTTTGCCCTTCCATGGTGCGACCTTTAGCATCACTCTATCGCCCACTTGAAATTCCAGGGGCTTTCGTCTTCTATCCGCATATTTCTTCTGACGATCTCTAGCTGCTCTCTGTTGTTCCTTAATCTTGAATACCTTGTCTGTGGTTTCCATCATGATATCGGGTCCCATAACTTGGCTATCACTGATCTCATTTCAGCATAATGGTGACCGGCATTTTCTACCATATAAGGCTTCATACGGGGCTGCTTTTATGCTTGTGTGGTAACTGTTATTGTAGGAGAACTCCACTAGAGGAAGGTGGTTATCCCAACTTCCCCCGAAGTCGATCGCGCAAGCTCTCAACATGTCTTCTAGAGTTTGAATGGTTCTTTAACTTTGTCCATCAGTTTGAGGGTGGTACGCAGTGCTTAGGTTGAGACGGGTCCCCAAGGCCTGTTTGAGAGACTTCCAAAATCGTGAAGTGAAGCGACTATCACGGTCTGAGATAATTGATAGTGGCATTCCATGTCTTGTTACTATTTCGTTAATGTATAATCGCGCTAGCTTCGGTAAACCGTAATCTTCTCGAATAGGTAGGAAGTGAGCTGATTTGGTAAGCCTATCCACTATTACCCAGATTGCATCATGCCCCCGAGAGGTTCTTGGCAACTTGGTAACAAAATCCATCGTAATGTTATCCCATTTCCATTCGGGGATTTCGGGCTGTTGTAAGGTTCTTGATGGTTTCTGGTTTTCGGCTTTTACCATTGCACACGTCAAACATTTTCCCACGTAGGTGGTAATGGATTTCTTTAATCCGAGCCACCAAAAGAGAATTTTTAAATCCTGATACATTTTATCACTTCCCAGGTGAACTGAATATCTAGATTTATGGGCTTCATCTAGGACTATCTCTCTAATTCCTCCGTGTTTTGGTATCCAGGTTCTTCCTTCATGCTTATACAATCCATCATCCCTCACTTCTAATCGCTTTTCCATTCCCGTTAGCATCTCTTCAGTTAGCTTGTCCTCTTTAAGGGCTTCCCTTTGCGCCTCTTTTAATCTGGCGGTGAGACTAGTATATACGCTCATTCTTAAGGCTCGGACGCGGAGGGGTTTTTCTCTTTCCTTTCTACTCAGTGCATCCGCCACTACATTGGCCTTTCCTGGATGGTAATGAATCTCACATTCATAATCGCTCAACAACTCTACCCACCTTCGCTGGCGCATATTTAACATTTTCTGATCCAGAATGTGTTGCAAACTTTTGTGATCAGTGTAAATGACACATTTGGTACCGTAGAGATAGTGCCTCCACATTATAAGTTTAAACACCACGGCACCCAGTTCTAGATCATGAGTAGTGTAGTTTCTCTCATGCTCATTTAACAATCTAGATGCATAAGCAATCACTTTGTCTCGCTGCATCAATACACACCCCAGCCCCTGACATGAGGCATCTCAATAAACTACGAAATCCTCGACGCCTTCCGGTAGGGCAAGGATAGGTGCACTGCATAGCTTTTCCTTGAGCATCTCAAATGCCTTATCCTGTTCCTCTTCCCATATGAAGGCTGTATTCTTTTTGGTTAGTGCGGTTAATGGCTGCACAATTCGTGAGAAATCCTTGATGAACCGCCGATAGTGTCCCACCAAACCAAGAAATTGCCTTATCTCGGTAGGAGTTTTAGGGATCTTCCAGTTTTTAATGACTTCTATCTTTGTTGGATCTACTTGAACACCTTCTTTGTTCACCACATGTCCTAGAAACTAGATTTCGCGCATCCAAAACTCACATTTGGAGAACTTTGCATATAACTTCTCATTCTTGAGCAACTCAAGAATTAGTCTAAGGTGCTTCTCATGCGCTTCCTTGCTACGGGAGTAGATCAAAATATCATCGATAAACACAATCACGAACTTGTCTAGATACGGGCGACATACTCGGTTCATGAGGTCCATAAATGCTGCAGGTGCATTCGTCAGTCCGAAGGGCATGATTAAGTACTCATAGTGTCCATACCTAGTCCTGAAGGCTGTCTTGGGTATGTCTTCTTCCCTTATCTTTAGTTGATGGTACCCCGATCTTAAATCTATCTTGGAGAAATAGCTGGCTCTCTATAATTGATCGAACAAGTCATCGATTCTTGGGAGAGGGTAGCGATTCTTGATTGTAAGTTTGTTCAAATCACGATAGTCGATACACATCCGTAGGGTTCCATCCTTCTTTTTAACAAATAGTACCGGTGCACCCCACGGAGAGACACTTGGTCGAATGAATCCTTTATCCAGCAATTCCTGGATTTGTACCATTAGTTCCTTCATCTCGGGTGGAGCGAGTCGGTAAGGTGCCTTGGCCACTGGTGCGGCACAAGGCACTAGGTCTATTTGAAATTAGACCTTTCTGGTCGGAAGGAGTCCTGGTAGGTCCTCGGGAAATACTTCCGGGTACCTAGCCACCATCGGTATATCTTCAATTTTCTTTTCTTCTCTCGCTTTCATCACATAGACTATGAAAGCTAGGCATCCCTTGCGCAGACTCTTGGTAGTCTTTAGGTGGGATATCATGGGGCATAACGTGTTGCTTCTATCACCGTGGACCATTAGTGTACTTCCATCAATTAGAGGTATTCTAAGTAAACGCTCACCACATACAATTTCAGCCTTATATTAAGCTAACCAATCCATTCCCACGACCATGTCAAATCCTCCTAACGTTATAGGCATCAAGTCTATTTTAAATGAATTACCCTCTAATTCTATCATGCAGTCCTTGATGATTTCATTGGTTTCTATTATCTTGCCATCAGCCAATTCTACCGTGTATGCATCAGTTAGGGTATAAGCTTTCAAATCAATCATAGGCCTAAAGGTAGTAGAAACAAAACTACTTGTTGCTCCAGTATCAAATAAAACAGTAGCAGGGCGGTTATTTATGAGAAACGTACCGTTAACCACATCAGGATCCTTTCGAGCACCATTGGGGTCCATTACAAAGACTCTTCCTTTGGGCTTGTTAGGCCTGGCGTCCTTGTCCTTCGCTAGCTTGGGACACTTGTTCCGCATGTGTCCTGGATCCCCGCACTCGTAACATTGCTTCCCGGGCTCATAGGTACAGTCTTTAATCAGGTGACTGGTTCGCTTGCACCTGAAGCAAGGCATCGGGTTGCATTCCCCTTGATGGTGTAGTTTGCACTTGTTACAGAAAGGGCTTGTACCCAAGTATAGTTTTCGGGCTCTTGCCCCCTGATCATCACGCCTTGTCCCTTCACTAGCCCTCCTGCTTGAGCTACCGCTATTGCCAATGGCCTTCTTTGCATCAAACCACTTCCTCTTCTTGCTTGTCACCTCCTTCTTTTCCTTGACCTTCACTTGTTCCATCCAACCAGCCCAGATCAAGTCGTCCGTCAAGCTACCGGTAAGATCGACTGCCGCTTGGAGGGTTGTGGGCCTTGCGGATCGGACCATGCCCCGAATTCTGGGATGCAGTCACCAGATAAAACGGACTACACCTTTTGATTCAGGTGTCACCAAGTGGGGCACTAGCCGGGACAGAGCTAAGACCGATTGATGTATTCAATGTAATTTGAGCCTTTCATTTCCAAGCTCAGAAATTCAGCTTCCAACTTCTCTAGTTGATTTATTGGGTAGTACTTGCTGGTCATCAATTCTCTAAACTCTGACCATTTCATGCGGCTGGAAACATCTCTGCCTCGTGGCTGAACGACGGTCTTCCACCACTCCAAGGCTGGCCCTTTCAGAGATTGCGAGGCGAACCTGACCATGTGCTCAGTCTTGCACTCGCTGATATCCAGTACGGCCTCAATCTCGTCTAACCATCGGTAAGTAGCAATCGCACCCTCAGTGCCGTAGAAGTCTTTCGGTTTGCACGCCATAAAGGTCTTGTAAGAACACCCGGTTCTTATTTCCTCAGCACCCTCGGTGTTACCCTCGTTGTTTCCAGGTTCTTCATTTCCGGTTGTATTTTCTCGATCTGCGTTTATTTGAGCTATGATAGTGGGGATTGAATTGGTGATTTGCTGTGCCACCAGGTTGACGATCCTTTCATCATTGGAATTTTCTTCATGGGCGGTCCTTGGTGGGGTAGGTGGTTGATTTCCACCTCGGTTTCCGATGCGTCCAGCACCCCTATTCCTTCCAACACGCATTCCACGTATAGGCGCCATTCTGTTGTCAACATAGAGAAACTCATTTAGTGTCTTATAAGATTCATTTCAAGTACCTTGCTACATCGATTCGACTCCTAAAGTTTGCTTCACCAAACGCATGAGGGTTCCCAAAATACATTATAAGTCATACCTAGTTTCTTTCCAATTTATGAAGTTAACTAGCATTTTGAGGGCAAACAAATTAATTCCCTAGATTATACCATTGCACGTTCCATAGACAACCTGCAACAAATAAGGCAATATCACAAAAGAAAACCATGCATAGATAATTGTAGCAACCAACAACAAAATGTTAATAGTCTCATACAATTTGGAAGGTGCCATCACCCCCAGAATAAAAATCATAGTGTCTTAAATAGATAAATAGTCTCCCAAAGATGGTAGCATCACCAACACGATCGGACATCCACCCATTATCACAGCCATTTCTTCTTCAACCACCCGAACCAACCTGAACCCTTCTTCCTCTGCTCTTGCTCCAGGCGTTGGACACCGTGAGTCGCCATCATGGCCTGAAACTGGGCGAACTGCGAGGTCCATGTGGTATGCTGCAGGGTCACCTCATGGCGCTGGATGGTCCTAAGGATATCGCTCAGGGTAGGGTCAGCAGGACCAAAATTACTAGCTCGGCGGCTAGATTAGGAGTGGGGGTCTCCAGCTAGGACACTCGGGCCGTCATACAACCTATGCCTGGGAGGCATCCAGTACTCGTCCTGTGGGTGGCGTCTGGGCGGTCCCCTCATCGGAGGTGCCGGTGCAGGAGCTGTCGCGGGGGGAGGTGGAGGAGGCGGCATCCTGAATGAAACAGAAGCTCCAGGTCGGGTACTCTTGCGCGGCCGGGTGATGACTCGTGCAACCCTGTTCCCGATAGGCGGGATAGGTGAATGTGTAGGTACAGTGACATGAGGTGAGTGAGAGCGGGTCCGGCTCCTCTCCTGGGACGTCGGGGAAGATTCCTCCGATGGTTCCGTGTCGTCAGATGTCACCGATATCCATCCTGGATGGCTGCATCTCCTCATGTACTCCTCATACTGTGATGGGGATGTTGCCCTCCTGAGTCTTCCCACTGGGGCAGTCTCGTCGGCAGGGAATGCAGGCGCCTTACCATTGTTAGCCATGAGTCTCGAGTTCCTGTAAAAATCATCATGAGTAATTTGGTTTCTCATAGCTCATGACAATTTTAATGATAGTATCTCATAATAGTAATTACAACAGTAATGATGGTATTAGTGTCTATAATCAGTAATAATACAGGTCATAACAGGTACGAAGACATTTTTTAGACTACACAAAAGAAATTTTTTATCCAGGAGAAAGATTTTAACACCAATTAGGGGATCGTGCCGGAATTCACGCGTCCGATAAATTCATGATTACGTTGATCAAGTGCAATCATCAATTTACCCAACCCACTCACTCCAACACATTCCAAACAAGGACAGTCCTAGGACATCCGGGTTGTAGCCTAGGGTCTACTAAGGTATTCCCGACTTCTCTACAACCTGTGGCTCTGATACCATGCAGTCACACCCCGGGCCCAGGTAGGGTGGGACGTCACAGACTAGTAACAGTATATGGCAGCGGAAACAAACCATCATAAGAGCACACAAGGAGAGAAATCACATGGCATTACATTCAAACAACATATCCGGGCTATGAAAGTCTTGCCCAAACATCAAATCCACACACATTGTAAATTATCCAAATTTGTTACACAACAATTTCAAATGTCTAACAATGTTTTCAAAATCAAGTAATGCCATTCGAGGTCACGGAACTAGGCCATCCATTAAGAGTCCATAAAAATCCAAGCTTCATCAAGAGTTACCTGAAACATGCTCAAAAAGAATTTGTGTCAACTAAAAAGTTGGTGAGTTCGAGTGCTTAAAGTTCAAAAAGAAAAGGACTCTTCAAAATCCATAAGTAAATCTAAAAACATAGGTATCACTATTGTGGGGTCACAATCAACCCTGCACTCTGCCCCGGCTAGCCTCTTCTAAAGTTGTGTTGTACCGGTTATCCCATAGGGGAAACTGAGCCTCAAAGGGTGTACGATACCTGCTAAGTGGAACACCATAGTATCTTATAATACTTGTCACATGACACAAACGACCCCGCAGGATCTCAGTGGGGTACCCTTCCGGTTATGACGAAAGGCACTGTGCGTGGGGGATTCCCCAAGTAGATCTACCCATATAAAACAAGCGGTTCACACAAGAATTAATGATTGTGATACAAGTAGATGCAGGTTCTAACATTAGCCACAATGTATAAATGCATTTCATAATAGCACACAATAATTTTTAGTTCAAACATAGCATGTCTCATCCCAAAATAGTGGTAAAAGGGAACACTAAAACTCACCTTAGAATCAAACAAAGGTCCTTCAAGTATCAACAAGCCCAAGTCCTAGCACCCTATGATCAAGATACAAGTGATAAGCTAATGTTCTTAGACTATTGGAAATGTATCTAAGTGTATTTTATGGTCACCCGTTCACGTGGCTTCGTACCTTAGAAGTTTATGTTAAAAAGTTTCCTTTTTAGGAAAGTTAGGGTTTTGATATATGGATGATAAGTTATTTGACTTTTATAAGTTGGTTTATATTATAATAAGTTTAATAAGAGTTTTTCTAGCCATGAGATTACTGAAATTTAATTATTTTTATGAAATTTACACATTGGTCCCTCAAGTTTCAAAAATTAAAATTTTGACCCCAAAAGTTTGTTTTCTTACATTTCTTGACCCAATGTGACCCTTATTAGCTCCTAGGGGTTTTTAAACTACTTTTAAGCTTGTTTTAACTCATCATTTCCAGATTTTAACTTGAGAGGTTTAAATCACAAAAAATCAAGTTACCGGTTACGGTAAAACCGTTAATTTAAGTATCTTGTTTTAGATTTCTTAGTTTCGACCTATGACCTTAAGTATAATGTTTTTAAGGGATTATAACCATGATTATAATATGTTTTAAAAGTATTCTTGGGGTTATTTGAGCAATAAAAGTCCACTTTTAGACTAACCCGTTATAACCCGTTTAGACTCGTTTTAACCCGAAACCAAACATTATAATCCATTTTCTTCAAACTTTTTACCAAATTACCACCCTTGGGTCTCTAAGTCACTGAAATTATCTAAATTCTATGGTTTTAGACTTGTTATAAAAATTTTACAATTTTTCTCCAAAATCTCCCGGTTTGGGCCTATTTTGCTAATTAAATTCATCAAAATTACAATTTAACTCAATAAATCACCAAATTCTGTTTTTAACACTAAGATATATTATTTAGGGCCTGGAACTTATAAAATTTGATATTGTTTAAGTTTTACTAATATCTACCAATTTTACCACTTTTCGGGTAATAGTTTTTACCTCATTTAAACCATTTTACCACACTTTTCATAATGTATACCCCAAGTCAGGAATTTTACATGTTTAATAACACCAAAACACTGTAACAAAACCTCAACTCACGGATTATACATACAAGTCACCATTAATGCTTTTAGAGGGTGTTAATCACCATTGCACATGTGTAATCGATATGTTTCAAGCATAAACATCACCCAACCATTATTTAACTTTTAAACTAGCTTCATAAAGATTTCACAAACAGTTTTAGAGCATATTTTTAACATGGATTGAAAGGCTTTCCAAAACGGGTGGGTGTTTGGTGCTAAAATGCTAGAAAAAGAGGGTTTTAGGGTTGGAATCATGTGCACCAACCCTTGGTTCTTGAACACACTTTAAATATACCTTCTTGAAGTCGTGAATGTCACCAAAGATAATGATATGGCCGCACATTTCTGCTGTGAACAAGGAAAGTGGTCCTTACACGTGTTAGTTTCAACTGAGAAGTTAAGTAGATTGCAGCATCCACTGGCTGTTCTCAAGTACTTTGTTTTCAAAACTAGATGCTTGACTGTGGTTTTAATTTCTTGCACATACCAATTCACATTGACAACATAGCTACAATGTTTATAACAAATAACCTAGTACAACACTCGAAAACTAAAATATAAAAATAAGATATTACTTTTTGAGAGATTGAGCTGAAAAAGGATTAATCAAGTTGATTCAAGTGCACACTAATAATTAACTTGCAGATTTATTTACCATGACATTTGACTCTAGTAGGTTTGAATTCCTAGTACAATCAATTAGCATGTTAATCTTGAATGAAAAATCTAAAATTGAATAATTGATTAATTTCTTGATCCATCATTTTTTTAAATATTTAAAAGTACAAAGACATTCAAATAATAAGAAAAAATACAAAAATATGCCTTTAATTTGAAATATCAAAATGTCAAAAGAATAATTAAAAAAATCAAGAAAAATACAAAAATATGTCTCTACTTTAAATAATTTGGAATATGCCTTATATCCCATGAGAAATGATATTACTTTAGTCGGTATATCATTCGCAATGCATTTCTTAAATCATCAAACACTAACATGCCTTATTTGATGTATGGGTAGTCTCAGCTTGGAATTGAGTATATATGCTTATGTGATGAACTAAAACTCAATATTTTATTATGAAGCCATCATCTTAGGGTATGGGTAAGTATTAGATTATCCAAGTGGGGGTGTGTGTGTAGTTACCTAAACATACTAGGTAATGATATTTTATGAATCTCATTAACCTACATTAGTTTCCCCTTTGTTGATAAACAAAGACCTGAAGTAAACAAGGCACAAAGTGTTGATGTTAATGTTCCAAAAAGATTCCTAATAAGGAATACATCCCAAAGAGGATGAAACAATAAAGTCCATCTTGGACTACATTGCAAAGTGAATGAATTAAAAAGATCCTAAAGTGGATCACCTCCAAAATAGAGTGAATAAATAAGGATCAAAGTATAAGAATCCCAAAGAGGATCCATGTATCCATAAACAAATGAGAATTCATAATCTAAATGACCTGGTCATGTATGATGTGATAAAGTTCTATCATGAATTTCATGTGGGTGGTTGATCTTTTTATTCTTTTAAGTATGCGGTACATAAAGAATAGTTAATTAACTCATAACATGATAAATATCACAAAGTATTGACAATATAAACCAGTGTATGAGTTTAAAAGAACAAACATTCCTGCAATCAATATGTATGTGAACATGTCTATTTTACTAACTTTGCTTGCATTTGTGAATTGTAAGATTGATATGATCTCATGGAAGGTATTATACTATATGTATGTATAGAAAAGATATTACAAAATTGGAAAAAAAAATTATCATTTCATTTTTTTGATGGTGTCTTGACATTTTTAAATTTTTAACTCTTTAAAGTTTTTCTCGATTATAGATATAAACTTTAGGGGGAACAATTAAATATATCTTGAAAAAACATCAAGAATAATAAACAAAAAAATGATTAAAAATACAAATATTTGACTTTATGTTTGTAGTTATTATTCTTAAAAATAAAAAAAAGATCGAAATTATGGAAATCAGTTGTGTTGATGTGCAAAATTAAAGAAATTACCATAGTGTCTTAGTCTGTTAAGGTTTTGAATCCACCAAATGCCTAATATATGTTAGAATTAGATACTTGTTTCACACCGGTGAAGAAATCAATACAAAAGAGAATTAACAACCTCAACATAGTCAGAATCAAGAAAGTGTCAAAATCAATAGAACAGCTGCATTGCAAACATCAACCAAAATCAATCAAATTAGAAAAATTAAATTTTATCAAGTCAAAATTTAATACGGGTAATAGTATTGGTTTATGCAGGTAAAGGTATGTAAGGATTACACTTAGAGGCTGATGCAACCAAAAGAGCTCTCTGCATGCACATGCAAGTACAAGGGGTTGGATTTGTAACACCTGAAAATTTCAGAAAACAAAAGAAAAGTAAGGGAGTGAATTTATTTTAAAAAGCAAGGGCTAAAAGTGTACAAGGGCCAAACCGGCCGATAATGGGGTTTAAAAAGGAGGTAAGGCCGCCCATACCCTCTCCCCATGAAGTTAAATCATACAGCTAGAGTGAGATAAATGACTCCCATCAGTTCTAGAGTGAGAAAGTAGAAGAATTCTCCTAGAAGGTAAGATTTAATCATGTTTCTTTTGGGATTTCATTCGGGTTCAAGCTTCTGGACCAATTTCTATGTGTTTCTATGTGTTTAGTTGCTTCTTTATGTGTGTTTAGGTGTTAGAACTCTGGGTTTGCTCTCGGGTTTGTGGTGTTTTGCTCAAAGGCTATTTAAGGTGAGTTTTAGATCCCCTCTTTTACATGTTTTCTACTTGTTTAGGGCTGATATATATAATAAACTGATGTTTCTAAACCAAAGTATGATTTTCCATGAAAATACGACTGCTTATGAAAAATGAAGGTTTTCTTTTAAGATCCTATGATGTTGAATGGTTGGTTGTTATGTTTTAAGTGTGTAACTGATAGATCCATGCTAAGAATACGCTTAACATGATGTATGGGACTAGAAACTGCACAAGGTTGGATCGTAGGTGATGAACTTGTTATCTGCTGTGGAGAATGCATGTCCGCTGTAAACACTTAAGTATGCATGCACGTCCGTTGTGTACCCTTTAAGTACTTTTAGACTGTCTGCTGTGGACTTGGCTGTCTGCTGTGGAAACTTATATTTTGAGTCATCCGCTGTGGACATACTTAGTATTTTATTCATACGCTGTGGACTTTGGCCGTTGCTGTGGCCTTTGGCTGTCCGCTATGGACACTTATATTATTTAAGTCATCCGTTGTATACCTATTTCATGCGCTGTGAACACTTAGGTTTATTCTGAAATTTTGGGAATAGAATTTAAGTGCTAGGTACTTATGTTTAATGGAAGTTTATGCTTTTCTAATGTTTCTTATTGTGTGATATAAAAGTCAAATCAAGTTTTCTTCCGAAGCTTAGTTTCTTCCAAAGTTTAGTTTCTTCTGAAGCTTAGTTTTCTTCCGAAGCTTAGTTTTCTTCGAAAGCTTAGTTTTCTTCCAAAGCTTAGTTTTCTTCCGAAGCTTAGTTTCTTCCGAAGCTTAGTTTCATCCGAAGCTTAGTTTTCTTCCCAAGCTTAGTTTCTTCCAAAGCTTATGTTTGCCTTTTGAAGTATTAGTTTTAGTGTTGTGTTTGCTAATTGATAGTTGGCATAAGTTCGGGGGCTTAAATTGTATGTTTGATTCTTTTCTTATGTGCTGCTATTATGAATATTTAATATTTCATGATATGTGATTATAGTAAAATGGATATCTTAAAAGTATTATTCATAAATAAGTGGTCACAAAGGAATAAAAGAAAGATAGTGTAACTAATGAATGTTACCCCCGGGCCCCTATAATAAATGAAAAGCCTTGCAAGCACAATGGAATGAGGTTCACGACCTTGTTGTCGTTAGCTCAACTGAAGTGTGGCTTTTTCAGGATGCACATCTGGGGTCTAATCCTTGTAATTGACCAATGAATGAATGGGACCTGTATTCATGAGTAGGCTTTGTGCCTAGCAATGTGGGTCAACTGTCATAGGTTAGCTACCATGATAAACATTTGCTAATAGGGGTTCGGCATTTGTTGCCAACCAATAATGTAGGCTCTTTCTTTGTGCAATCCTAATTAATGAAAGAAAGAAAGATAATGGATTTCCTAAGGAACAATTATGTATAATGATGCATGATCACAAGTGAAGCTTGCAAAAATGTATATTTTCTATATTATCAAAACTAGAACTCACTCAGCAACGCTAACTTTTTATATGCATATCAGTTGGTTGGTAACGATGTTATTGGGGATGGTACAAGATTGAAGCTACATGGCAAATAAAGACTGGCATCCATGTTATGCAGAAATGATATTTTTGTCTTGTAATACAACTAAATGTTCTCTTTTGAATCTTGTAACAACGATGTATTTCTTGGCAAAAGTTATTATTAATGCATGAAATGGTTTTTGTTTAACTATTCCACTGCCATGTTTTCTTACTTTAATGTAATTTTTAATGGGTAATGTGCTATGAATAACCAACTATGGGGTTCCAGGGATTGGGGCCTTACAAGTTGGTATCAGAGCCAAAGTTTAAGAGAATTGGTTAAATTATTTTCAAAACCTAAACTTAAACTGAAAATAGGACCAAATAGAGTGATGCCAACCCAAGTAGCTCCGTGCCATTAGGTATTTTCTTAATGTTAGCCGGTATTATCTGTATGTGCTATTTGATTTATGTGCTTAGTAGATTTGGATGCTGAGGTAGTCAGGATAAGAAATGCTTGGGGAATGAAGAGTAAAGTAAGTGGCTAATCATAACTGGCCAGTGTAATTAGTGACTTACTATACTTGACATAAATCTGAGCTATTACCTTGAATGACCTTGTTGGTTTTCGAATCTTATAGTAGTAGATATTTATGACGGGTAGAGAATCTGAGAAGGCAACCCGAGGTGGTGCTCGTGGTGGGCGTACTACTAGGCCATGTGTCACCCGGAGCAAAGCTAAGGCTCCCGAGATGGTTCATGAGGACACAGATCTCCATAGCCACCAAGAGGGTGAAGGATCAGCTACCCTCAAATCTACGATGAAGGAAGCTATTGCTGACAAGGTCTATAACATCATGCAGAATGTGTTTCCTTCGATGGTGACTGAAGTGTTGAAGGCTGTAAAGGATGGTGAAAGGGCTAAGGATATAGGGAAGAAGGAGGAGGGGAAATCAAGAAAGTCCACTGAAAGGACTGAGGAAGCTGAAGAAGAGCCATCTAGCCCAAAGGTGGTAATTCATGAGGATGATAGCAAGTAGGAGAAGGAGACTATGGGGCGTTTTAGAGATGCAAACCCCCGACCTTCGACGATATTGGCAATGCTACTGCTGCTTACCATTGGGTTCGAGAGTTGGAAGCAGTCCTGGACATCAATGAATGTCGGGAGGATCAGAAGGTGAAGTTTGCTTCCCATTCTTTCGTTGACTCGACACTATGCTGGTGGGACAATATTGTCCAAGCCAATGGAAAACGATCCATAGCAAAAATGAGGTGGTCAGAATTGAAGGAGCTGGTACTGGAGGAGTATTGTCCACATCGAAAGTTGGACAAAATTAAGAAGGAGTTCTAGCATTTGGAGGCTGGGAACATAAGTCATCAAGAGTACATCTCCAAGTTCAATGAACTTACAAGGCTTGTGCCAAATCTGGTAACTCCGATGTCCAAGAAGATTAAGAGATACATGCAAGATTTGCCAGTGGACATTAGGAGGAACATGATATCCGCTAAACAGAGCACGTTTAGGTCAGTGGTAGATTTGGTGGGTAGAATGTATCATGAGAGGGACCCGGTGCCAGTTTAGAGGAAGGTCGAGAGGAGTTGGAATAAGAATAGCAATGGGAAGAGGTTCAGGAATGACAACTATTGAATCGGGGAGACGAAGATGAGGGTTGACGACCGTCACCCAGAACAGAGAAAGGGGAATAACCAAAGGGGGTGTAAGAAGTGCGGGAAGAGTCACATGGGTGAATGCAGAGTGGGGATGAATAGGTGCTTCAAATGTGAGGGTGAGAGCCATTATGCTAAGGAGTGCAGGATACTGAGATGTTACCAATATGGAGAGGTAGGCCACTTGGGTCGGGATTGCAAGAAGGGTGGAGCAGGAAGCTCAAGGACCCATACAATAGGGGAGAAAGGGAAGAGTAAGAGCACCAAGGGGAAGGCAAGGGAATTCAACATGACCCAGGAAGAATCCAGAGTGGACCCTGAAGTAGTTTCAGGTACATTTTTGGTAAACCAATTGTATGCTTCTGTGCTCTTTAATTCAAGTTCTAGTAGGAGCTTTGTATCTGTTGCCTTTTGTCATGTAATGCATGGTAAGAGTAGGAAGATAGATGTGCCTTTCCATGCAGAGACAGCAATAGGAAATCTACCAAGGTGACTGATATGATGGATGATTGCCTCAAAGAATCGAAAGGTCATAAGTTTCCTGCTAGATTATATGTGATGGCCCTAGGAGGTTTTGATGTGGTGTTAGGAATGGATTGGTTGGCGACCTACAAAGCAAATATCATGTGTTGAAAGAAGATGATTTGTCTGATTGCGCCTGATGACAGTTTGGTTACGGTTCATGGGGACAAGGAATGCATCACTCCATGAGTGATATCTATGATCATGAAAAGAAGTTTATGTGGTAAGGGTGTGGTACTTACCTGGATTATGTGAAGGATGTGGATGCTACCGTGCCTCAACTGTCAGACGTGCCGGTAGTATGCGAATTCCCCGTTGTGTCTCCTGAAGACCTGCCTGGGTCCCACCCGATAGAGAAATCGAGTTTCAAATTGACTTGGTACCAGGATCGTAACCCATCGCCAAGGCACCATACCGGTTGGCTCCATCTAAACTCAAAGAGTTGATGACGCAACTGCAAGATCTTCTAGATAAGGGCTTTATTCGGCCGAGTATCTCTCTATGGGGTGCTCCGGTTTTATTCGTGAAGAAGAAGGATGGTAGTATGAGGTTGTGCATCAACTACCGTGAGCTGAACAAGTTGACTGTGTAGAACCCGTATCTGTTACCAAGGATTAACGACTTATTTGATCAGCTCCAAGGTGCTAGTTGGTTCTCTAGGATAGATCTTCAATCGAGGTATCATCAACTCAAGGTGAAGGAGCAGGATATCCCTAAGACAACCTTTCGCACTGGTTATAGGCACTACGAGTTTCTCGTGATGTCCTTTGGTTTAACCAACGAGCCAACTACTTTTATGGATTTGATGAATCAGGTGTGTCGACCTATGCTAGATAAAATAGTGATCGTGTTTATTGATGACATCCTGATTTATTCAAAGAATGAAGAAGAGCATGATAGTCACATCCGCGAGGTGATGGAGATGCTTAGAAGAGAGAAGCTGTACGCCAAGTTCTCCAAATGCACGTTTTGGTTGCGAGAGGTTTAGTTTTTAGGTCATATGGTTAATCCTGAAGGGATTATGGATGACCCGGCTAAAGTTGAAGCGGTCATGCAATGGAGGTCCCTAAAGATGCCATCCGAGATTCGTAGTTTCTTAGGTTTGGCGGACTATTACAGAAGATTCATCCAAGATAGCTTCACCATTGATCAAGTTGAGTCATAAAGATATGAAGTTCATAAGGGGTCTGGAGCAGGAGAATGCCTTTGAAGAGCTAAAGACGATATTGACTCAAGCTCCTATCTTGAAGTTGCTCGAAGGGAGCGAAGACTTAGTGGTCTATTCAGATGCTTCTTATTCGGAACTGGGTTGCGTACTGATGCAATAGGGGAAAGTCATAGTCTATGCATCCCGACATTTGAAGGTCCATGAGGCTAACTACCCTACTCATAATTTGGAGTTAGCGACTGTGGTCTTTGCATTAAAGATTTGGAGGCACTACTTGTACGGGACGAAGTGCACCATCTACACTGATCAAAAAACTTGAAGTACCTCTTCGAGCAAAAAGATTTGAACATGAGGCAAAGGAGATGGTTGGAGCTTATCAAGGATTATGATTGTGAGATCCATTACCATCCGGGCAAGGCCAACGTGGTGGCGGATGCCCATAGCTGAAAGGAGAGACCTAAGCCGATTCGGGCGAAGGCTTGCCAGCTAGTTGTGACGCCGGATGTCATGGGTAAAATTAGAGAATTCCAAGATGAGGCACTGAAAGAAGACAGGATCAACTCTGAACAGATGAAGGGGAAGGTAACGGATTTAGGGGAGAACACCCTTGGTATTAGAACCCGATCCGGGTGAATGTGGATTCGTCATAATGGGGATCTGAGGGGAAGGATTATGGATGAAGCTCACAAAATACGATATTCCATCCATGACGGAGCTACAAAGATGTATCATGACCTGAAGATGAATTATTGGTGGCCAGGGATAAAGTGTGACATGGTGGAGTACGTGAGTAAGTGCCTGACCTGTTTACAAGTGAAGGCAGAGCACCAAAAACCATACGGGAAGATCCAACCCCTGGATATACCCGAGTGAAAATGGGAGCACATCACCATGGACTTCATCATGAAATCCTCATATGGCGAGAGGATGTGATACCATTTGGGTGATTGTAGATCGCTTAACGAAGAGTGCTCACTTCCTGCCAATCCGAGAGACCTACTCATCAGAAAGGTTGGCGGAGCTGTTCATCAAGAAGATTGTAACTCGTCATGGTGTGCCGATGTCTATTGTTTCTGATAGGGACAATCGGTTCACATCCATGTTCTGGAAGAAATTTCATGAGTGATGGGAACGAGGTTACACATTAGCACAGCTTACCACCTTCAGACAGACGGTCAATCAGAATGGACCATTCAAACCTTAGAGGACATCATCCGGGCATGCATTATTGATTTTGGTGAAAGCTAGGGTGAACACCTACTGTTAGAAGAGTTCTCCTACAACAATAGTTATCATGCCAGTATAGGCATGCCACCATTCGAAATGTTGTACGGGAGACGATGTAGAACCCCGGTGTGTTGGAGTGATAACGGGCAGAAGGAGTTAAGAAGTATCGAGATCATTGAGGCTACGTCGGAGAAGTTGGAAAAGATCAACGCTTTTATGGAGGCAGCAAAGGACCGGCAGGAGTCCTATGCTAATAAGAGAAGGAGGCCAATCGAGTTCCAAGTTGGAGATAAGGTGATGTTGAAAGTATCTCTTAGAAAGGGATTATCAGGTTTTGGAAGCAAAGGAAGTTGAGCCCAAGGTATATCGGGCCATTCAAAATCATTCCCAGAGTTGGTGTAGTGGCATATAGGCTGGAACTTCCTGATGAGCTGCATGGGATTCATCCTACGTTCCATGTATCTTACTTACGAAAGTGTTGAGCGAAAGGTGATGTTGTTATTCCTCTCACGGACGTTGAGGTTCATGAAAGGTTGAATTACGTAGAGCAACCAGTGGCTATTTTGGATCGGAAGGAGAAACGGTTAAGGAATAAAGTGATTAGCCAAGAAAAAGTGCAATGGAAGCATGGCAAGAGATCGGAGGCCACTTGGGAGTCAGAGGAAGAAATGAGATGGCACTACTCAGATCTCTTTAAGCAGTGACAGGTTTAGGGGATGAAAACTATATAAGGGGGTAGACTTGTAACACCTAAAAATTTCAGAATAGAAAAGAAAAGTAAGGGAGTGAATGTGGTTTGTTTTAAAAAGCAAGGGCTAAAAGTATACAAGGGCCAAACCGGCCCATAATAGGGTTTAAAAAGGAGGTAAGGCCGCCCATACCCTCTCCCCATGCACTCAAATCATACGGCTAGAGTGAGATAAAGGACTCCCACCGGTTTTAGAGTGAGAAAGTAGAAGAATTCTCCCAGAAGGTAAGATTTAATCGTGTTTCTTCTCTGATTTCAGTCGGGTTCAAGCTTCTGGAACGATTTCTATGTGTTTAGTTGCTTCTTTACGTGTGTTTAGGTGTTAGAACTCCAGTTTGCTCTTGGGTTTGTGGTGTTTTGCTCAAAGGCTATTTACGGTGAGTTCTAGATCCCCTCTTTTACATGTTTTCTACTTGTTTGGGGCTGATATGGATATTAAACTTATGTTTCTAAAACAAACTATGATTTTCCATGAAAATACAACTGCTTATGAAAAATGAAGGTTTTCTTTTAAGATCCTATGATGTTGAATGGTTGTTTGTTATGCATACACGTCCGCTGTGTACCCTTTAAGTACTTTTAGACTGTTCGCTGTGGACTTGGATGTCCGCTGGGAACCTTATATTTTAAGTCATTTGTTGTGGACATACTTAGTATTTTATTCATGCGGTGTCGACTTTGGCCGTCCGCTGTGGACTTTGGCTGTCCGCTGTGGACACTTATATTATTTAAGTCGTCCGTTGTATACCTATTTCATGCATCGTGAACACTTAGGTTTATTCTGAAATTTTTGGAATAGAATTTAAGTGCTAGGTACTTATGTTTAATGGAAGTTTATACTTTTCTAATGTTTCTTATTGTGTGATATAAAAGTCAAATCAAGTTTTCTTCCGAAACTTAGTTTCTTCAAAGCTTAGTTTTCTTCTGAAGCTTAGTTTTCTTCTGAAGCTTAGTTTTCTTTCAAAGCTTAGTTTCTTCCGAAGCTTAGTTTTCTTCCAAAACTTAGTTTCTTCCAAAGCATAGTTTCTTTCGAAGCTTATGTTTGCCTTCGGAAGTATTAGTTTTAGTGTTGTGTTTGCTAATTGATAGTTGGCATAAGTTCAGGGGCTTAAATTGTATGATTCTTTTCTTATGTGCTGCTATTATTAATATTTAATATTTCATGATATGTGATTATAAGACAATGGATATCTTACAAGTATTATTCCTAAATAAGTGGTCATAAAGGAATAAAAGAAAGATGGTGTAACCTAATGAATGGTACCCCTGGGCCCTTATAATAAATGAAAAGCCTTGCAAGCACAATGGAATGAGGTGCATGACCTTGTTATCGTTAGCTCAACTGATGTGTGGCTATTTCAGGATGCACATCTAGGCTCTAATCCTTGTGATTGACCAATGAATGATTGGGACCCGTATTCATGAGCAGGCTTCATGCCTAGCAGTGTGGGTCAACTGTCAAGGGTTAGCTACCATGATAAACGCTTTCTGATAGGGGTTCGGTATTTGTTTCCAACCAACAATGTAGGCTCTTGCTTTGTGCAATCCTAATTAATAAATGAGAAATATAATGAAAGAAAGAAAGATAATGGATTTCCTAATAAACGATTATGAATAATGATGGATGATCACAAGTGAAGCTTGCAAAAATGTATATTTTCTATATTATCAAAACTAAAACTCACTCAGCAACACTAACTTTTTATATGCATATCAGTTGGCGGGTAATGATGTTGTTGGGGATGGTACAAGATTGAAGCTACTTGGCAAATAAAGACTGGCATCCATGTTATGCAGAAATGATATTTTTGTTTTGTAATACAGCTAAATATTCTCTTTTGAAACTTGTAACAATGATGTACTTCTTGGCAAAAGTTATTATTAATGCATGAAATGGTTTTTCTTTAACTATTTTACTACCATGTTTTCTTACTTTAATGTAATTTTTAATGGGTAATGTGCTATCAATAACCAACTGTGGGGTTCCCAGGATCGGGGCCTTACATGTGAGCTACGGCATGTCATAATCACTAGTAAAAAAGGCAATCTGCCTTTTGACTCTACATTGATCCCTTGTTGTCTAGATTAGTGTTTCCGACTAGCATTCAGAGTATGGCCGGCTATAGAATGTAGTATAAAGTGTCTCAAGTACTTATAATTTAGATAAGCTTTGTAACACTTGTAAAAGAACTTGAGTGCAATATACATCATTCTTGAAAACCATATCTGAGTGTTCTTGTTCTTCTTACTTATGCACTTTGTTTCACTCTAACCGGTTCCCTATTTGAACTGCTAAGTGTTATTAACTCTTTCACCTTGTGAAACTGTTGCTTTGATCATAACATGATCCTGCAAGGTAACCTAAGCATATTAGCTTCACCTTAGCGTGAGTGTGCGGTTTAGGGAGCTACCGGCCGGCAAGGTTCCTAAGTTTATTTTTACAGATGTTAGTTCTATTTCAATCAGTTGGGTAAGTCTAACCCCTCTAGTTCAAGTTTACCTTACGCGATTAGGCAGTTTACATTATATATGCGTAATTTGGTTCAACCTTTGGAATTTGAAGTTTTTGGTTTGATGGTTGAGTATGTTTGGGTTATTATATATTAATATCAAATTATTAAGTTTGTTAGAACTATGATTTGATCCCAAAACAGTAAGTTTTAGTTGTTGTCATGTTTGGTCCCACAACTTAGTTATATTGATGGTTTTTAACCCTTATGTTTGGAATTTGGCACTTGAATTGTTTACTATGTGTTTTATGGTTTCAAGTGGGGTAAGCTACTGCATTTTTGAGTCTTAGGTTGTTTTATGTCGGTTTTGGTATTCTAACATTCGGGTCAACTTCTGGTCCAATTTAGCTTTATAATATTCTAAAATACTTAGAGTAAGTTCTTGAATATGAAAGTTTCGGGTTCCTAACTTAGAAGTATGTTTTTACGAATTTTTATTATGTTAACATGAATAACTTCTATATTTTTGTTTGCTAAGCAAATTACATCTATAGGTGATGAAATTTGATTTCTAAGTATTATTTGTCATTATAAACCTACTAAAATTTTATAAATTTGGAATTTATGTATGGTTGGTAATTTCGTTACATTAGCTGGTTAGTTTCGTTAAGTGTTTGTTAAGTCTCGGTTTTGGGTTTCTATGTGTTTTAATCTCATTTTTCCTTCTTTACCTACTTTTATAACATAAATAACACCTATGTGAACCCATATTTCCAGTAAGTTATGTTGATCACATTCTTTTTATATTTTTAAGAAATCTGAATTTTCGTGTATGTTAGATTTATGAAAACTGTTCTTTTTGTAGATTTTACATTCTTTGGTTACTGGAATATTTGGTAACTTATGTGTTTAAGGTGTTGGGGGTGACACAGGGTTGTTTGTGTCACTAACAAGACGATACGTAAAATACCGAGAGTTTTCGGGTAGTGACAGTTACCTTGTGAAGTGGACGTAGTGAAAACAGGGGCTGTCAGGAAGCTTCAGATAGGTAAGAGAAGGCTGTTAGATATGGCAGATTAGTTCAGGTTGTAGAATTAATGGAAGTGGAGATATGAGAAAGAAGATATGTGAGTGAGTTTGTAAGTTCAATGGGATGTTTATCTTAATGTGTTGGAGCTCGATGCAGGCTGGCTTCTAGAGAGCTGGTGTCAACTGCTAAAAGAGTGCAATAGAGTGAGAAACAAGGAAGTGTTTTGTAGAGAAAGTTTTGAAATTTATAGTGAGGGTGGTGGTTTTGATGAGGTTCGGCCGAGGTGTTGGGAAGGGGGTTCGGGTCCCACTTCTTAATTGTAGGATTTTCTTGGTTAAAGGGAGATTTTGGTTAGTGGGATAAGTTAGCATGGGTTAAGAAGATAAGCCATGCATTGGGTAGTTTGGGTGGTGATTAGACAAGTCAACTTCCTTCTAGAATATATTTTTACGGGTGCATGTATTTTATAATTTCTTGATTTCCTTTATTATTTATTCATTACTGCATGTTTGTTTTAAATTTATATGTGAAAGTATCATGTTGGTTTGTATTAATGTTACTGTCATTATAACATCTTGTGAAGGATTTAATATTTTTTGTTTGTGATTTCATAATTTAAAAGTATTTAATATCTATATTTAAAGTTTCAGAATAATTTTTGGAAGATTTGAATTTGGCTTCGAAAGTTCTAAGTCTTTGCTTCAGAAGACTGGGTTTTGGCTTCGGAAGATTGAAATGCGGCAGCACAGTGCTCATGTGCCTGTACAGTGCTCATGTGCCTATACAGTGCTCATGCGCCTGTGGGGTAAACAAATGCGGATGAAGAGTTTACAAATGCGGATGAAGAATTAACAAATGCGGATGAAGAGTTTACAAATGCTGATGGAGAATTTACAAATGCGGATGAAGAATTTACAAACGCGGATGAAGAATTAACAAATGCGGATGAAGAATTAACAAATGCGGATGACTTAAAGTCTTAGGATTATTTTTGTAGTTTTTGTTTATTAGATTTAAGTGGCACAATGCTTCACTAGGACATTGGGCCTAAGGCCCAGTAGTGTTGGTAGCTCACGAACAATTTCATCACATGGCCCATTGGCCCATTAAGGTCTTGTATGTCAAGCCCACTTATATATATACATATTTAGTTTAGTGTGATGCCGGGATGGGGGTTTTACTGACTCTTTCTTGTATTCCATTGCTAGGGTTTTCAGGTTTGAAAAGGTGTGGGTACTTCTTTTTAATTTCGGTTTCTAGTTCCCAGGTGAACTCAGGACCTCGTCGTGAGTTCCATTTGACCTTCACAATCGGAATCTTACTTCGTCAAGTTTCTTTTCATGTCGTTCCATCATTTCGAGTGGTTCTTCAACGAATTGGAGCTTGTCGTTAATTTGCACTTCTGTGTATGGTACTATCAGGTTTTCATCGGATAGGCACTTCTTGAGATTCGAGATGTGGAACGTGTTGTGTATCCTGCTTAGTTCCTCAGGTAATTCTAACCTATAGGCAACAGGTCCGATTCTCTCAAGAATCTTGAAGGGTCCAATGTACCTCGAGCTCAATTTTCCATGCTTCCCAAACCTGATTAACCCTTTCCATGGTGACACCTTCAGCATCACCCAGTCTCCTACTTGAAATTCTAAGGGTTTTCGCTTGTTAACAGCATAACTCTTTTGTCGATCTCTCGCTACAGTTAGACATTCTCGTATTTGGTGAATCTTATTAGTTGTTTCTTGCTCTATTTCTGGACCGGTTAGCTAGCTTTCTCCTATCTCAGCCCAACAAATCGGTGACCTACACTTACGTCCATAAAGTGCTTCAAAGGGTGTAGCTCCTATGCTAGTGTTGTAGCTGTTATTATAGGAAAATTCAGCTAGTGGGAGGTGGGTGTCCCAATTTCCACCAAAGTCTAACACGTAAGCCCTTAACATATCTTCAAGGGTTTGGATTGTCCTTTCACTTTGACCATCGGTTTGAGGGTGGTAGGCTGTGCTTAAGTCGATGCGTGTTCCTAGTGCCCGTTGAAATGCTTGCCAGAATCGAGAGGTAAATCGACTATCTCGGTCCGAGATAATTGACAAGGGTATTTCGTGTTGGGACACTATTTCATTGAGATACATCTTAGCCAGCTTTTCCATTTTGTAGTCTTCCCTGATTGCCAGGAAATGTGCCGACTTGGTCAGTCGGTCCACTATTACCCATATAGCGTCATGCCCTCTCAGGGTTCGGGGAAGTTTTGTGACAAAATCCATTGTGATTCTTTCCCATTTCCATTCCGGTATTTCTGGTTGTTGGAGTAATCTGGATGGCCTTTGGTATTCTTCCTTTACCTTGGCACATGTCAAGCATTTTCCCACATAGGCGGCTATTTCTCTTTTCATACCAGGCCACCAATAGTTTATTCTTAGATCCTTATACATCTTGTCATTCCGAGGGTGAATGGAATACTTTGATTTGTGAGCTTCATCTAAAATGATGTCTCTTAGTCCTCCTAGCCTCGAGATCCACACCCTTCCATTCAACTTCATTATTTTGTCTTCTGAGATGTTTAGTTGTTTCTCCATCCCCTTTAATCCTTCTTTTTCATAGTTTTCCTCATTCATAGCCTCGTTTTGGTTTCTTTGTATTTGGTCTCTCAAATTGATTTATGCCTTCATTCGTAAGGCACAGACCCTAACCAGTTTAGTCCTTTCCTTTCTACTTAAGGCATCGGCTACTACGTTTGCCTTTCCGGGGTGGTATCGGATTTCACAATCATAGTCGTTCCGCAATTCCGCCCATCTTCTTTATCGCATGTTTAACATCTTTTGATTAAAAATGTGTTGTAGGCTTTTGTGATCAGTGAAGACCACGCACTTCGTGCCATACAGGTAGTGCCTCTAAATTTTAGCGCAAATACTACAGCTCCTAATTCCATGTCATGTGTGGTGTAGTTTTGCTTATGCACCTTTAATTATCGTGAAGCATATACTATCACCTTTCCTCTTTGCATCAGGACACACCCTAAACCGTAGTGCGAGGCATCACAATATACTGTGAAATCATCGTTCCCCTCAGGTAGGGACAGGATCGGTGCACTATATAGTTTCTACTTTAGGGTTTAAAAGGCTTTTTGTTGCTTTGGTTCCCATTTGAATTTAGTGTTTTTCTGGGTTAGGTACGTTAATGGCTTGGCAATTCTCGAGAAGTTTTCTATGAATCTTCGGTAGTAACCGGCCAACCCTAGAAATTATCGTACCTCAGTAGGGGTCTTAGGTGGCTCCCACCTCTTAATGGCCTCAATCTTGGAGGGATCAACTTGAATTCCTTTCTCAGTTACTATATGTCTCAGAAACTGCACTTCTCGCATCCAGAACTCACACTTTGAGAACTTGGCATTTAGCCGCTCAGTTCATAGTAATTCTAAAATCAACCTTAAATATTATTGGTGTTCCACCTCGGTTTTGGAGTATATTAGTATATCGTCTATAAATACTATCACGAATTTGTCCAAGTATGGCTTGCACACCCTATTCATGAGGTCCATGAATACTCCTGCTGCATTGGTTAAACCGAAAGGCATCACTAAGAATTCATAGTGCCCGTACCTAGTTCTAAATGCGGTTTTTGGTACGTCATCCTCCTTGATTCGTAACTGATGATACCCTGATCTCAAGTCTATCTTGGAGTAATATCGTGATCCTTGGAGCTGATCAAACAAGTCATCGATCCTCGGGAGTGGGTATCGGTTTTTGATTTTGACTTTGTTTAGCTCTCGATAGTCAATGCACATTCTTAGGGTTCCATCTTTCTTTTTGACAAACAAGACTGGAGCTCCCCATGGTAAGAAGCTTGGCCTGATGAACCCTTTGTCCATAAGTTCTTGCAGTTATGTCATCAACTCTTGCATCTCTGACGGGGCTAGTCTGTAGGGTGATTTGGCTACTGGTGCTGCTCCTGGTATCAGGTCGATGCGAAACTCAACCTGCCTGTGTGGAGGGAGTCCCGGTAATTCATCGGGAAATACGTCCACGAAATTCGACGCTATAGGGACATCCTCGAGCTGTTTTTCCTCTTTAGTAGACATTACATAGGCCAAGTATGCAATTCACCCTTTTCGCAGAAACTTATTGGCCTTTATGCAAGAAATGGTGTTCATGTCTCGTCTTGGTCTCTCACATATATCACGAGAGTTTCTCCATTACGTAAGGGAATTTTTACCAGTTTCTTGTCGCATATAATCTCAGCCCTATTTTTTGCCAACCAATCCATTCCCACTACTATGTCAAATCCACCTAGTTCTACTGGTCTATAAGGAATTCGTGCTCGTCCAGTTCTATCGTGCACCCAACGATTGTCTCATCAGCTTTAACTAACATTCCGTTTGCTAGTTCTACAATATATGTATCGGCTAGTCTAGAGGAGCTTAATTCAATTCTTGGTCTAAAGCTTGTAGAAATAAAGCTTTTATTGGCCTCGGTGTCAAATAGTACATAAGAATAATGATTGTTTACTAGGAACGTACCGGTCACAACTTCGGGCTCCTTCCTGGAAACTTCTGCATTCATCACGAATGCTCTCCCCTTGGGGCGTCCTACAGCTGGTTTCATGGCCTTTAGCTTGGGTCAATCAGGGAGGATATGCCCAGTTTCGCCACACTCATGGCATCACACAGGCCCTGTGGTTTCGGACTTGCATTCCCTTGCAAAATGACCTGGTTTGTTACACTTGTAGCACACGAAGGTCTTGCCTTCTTTGACCTGTAGTTTAACCGCCATGCTCTCCTTACACATCCTTAGGTGATGGCGTCCGTGTTTTCCACAAAACGGTTGCTTTCCTAAATACAGTTTCTTTCCTTCCTGTTGTCGGGTTGCCATATTTCTTTCACTTGAACTTTCACTAATGGAGCGGAAATTTTCCCATTTTCGTTTTACTCTCGCATTCTCTACACCTTTCACTCCCTCACATCTTAGGACCTCATCGTTTAATGTTGCCGAAATCTTCACCGTCTCCTGAAACGTCCTTGGCTTTGCTGCCTTCACCATTTCCCTAATCTTTGGGGTTAAACCCACACATACCTGCCAATCTTCTTAGATTCTGGAGTCACCAAGTGCGGTACAAACAGTGACTGCTCATTAAATCGGTTGGTGTATTCCAAGTGTGCCGTGCCCTTCATCTCTAGACCTAAAAATTCAGCCTGCATCTTTTCAATTTCATTAATCAGATAATAACGTTCCACCATCAAGCTTTTAAACTCTTCCCATCTCATCCGGTTCACCGTGTTTCTCCCTCGGGTTTGCAATAATGTGTTCCACCAATTCAACGCTCCATTCTTGAGGGAGTGTGTGGCAAACCTTACCTTGTTTACCTCAGTACAGTCGCTTATATCCAGTACTGCTTCCATTTCCTCTAGCCATCTTGTCGTTCCTGTCGCCCCTTCATTTCCGTAGTAGTCCCTTGGTTTGCAGGCCATGAATGCTTTGTAATTACTACCAGTTCGTATACGGGCTTCTTCCCGTTCCTCCTCATTGTTGTTTCCATCTTCGTTTTCTTCCCCCTCGCGGGTTACCTCATGGTTTCGCTCGGCGTTCACATGGGCAGTTATAGTGGGCAGAGCGTTAACAATGGCTTCGGCTATTAGTTGCTGCAATCTAGTTTCTTGGTCGGTGTTGCGGTTGGTGTTGGGGCCATCATTGGTGTGGTGTGTGTCATTGGTGTTTTCATTGGTAGTTTCATCATGTCAGTTGGTACGAGCTCCTGATCGAGTGGTGACACCACCCCTAGCATTTGGAGCACGTCCACGTCCTCTTCCCCTCGGCATAGCAAAATAAACACCGCATAGGGTTTTAAACTCAATTTATAGCTAACAGTTATCATAGTTTCACAACCAATCATATCGTCACATTATACAAGTAAAGAAGTCCAACATATCCCATCAAGTAATCATCAATAATCTTAACCATTGCAAAGTTGTTATGATTACAAAACTAAGTTCAAAATACAATCAGGTGTGACATGAGTGAACATTCACCCATGCCCTACAGAATACATAGTTTATTCAAAATTCGAATCAAGCATAAATAAAATAATCAATGACATGTTAATAACGGTGGCGGCGGTGACGAGTCCATGGGTTAAGCACACACTTATGGGAGGCTTAGTAAAGCTTCCTCCTCAGTGAGTGCTGGGAGGATCAAAATGTGAAGTTTGCCTCCCATTCTTTCATTGACTCGGCATTATGCTGGTGGGACAACATTGTCCAAGCCGAGGGGAAACGATCTGTTACAAGGATGAGGTGGTCGGATTTGAAGGAACTAGTACTGGAGGAGTATTGTCCACATCGGGAGTTGGACAAAATTGAGAAGGAGTTCTGCATTTGGAGGCTGGAAACATGACTCATCAAGAGTATACCTCCAAGTTCAATGAACTTGCAAGACTGGTGCCGGATCTGGTAACTCTAGAGTCCAAGAAGATTAAGAGGTACATGCAGGGTCTACCCATGGATATCAGGAGGAACATGATAGCTGCTAGACTGAGCACTTTCAGGTCTGCAGTAGACTTGGCTGGGAGGTTGTATGATGAGAGGGATCTGGTGCCAATTCAGGGGAAGGTTGAGAAGAGTTGGACAAGAATGATAATGGGAAGAGATTCTAGGGTGACCACTACAGGATCGGGGAAAAGAAGATGAGGATTGACGATCGTCGCTCAGGATTGAATAAGGGGAATCATAGGAGGGAATGTAAGAAGTTTAGGAAAGCTCACATGGGTGAATGTAGAGTGGGGTCGAACCGGTGTTTTAAGTGTGGAGGCGAAGGCCACTATGCTAAAGAGTGCAGGGTACCGCGATGTTATCAATGTGGGGAGGTAGGCCACTCGGGCCGAGATTGCAAGAAGGGTGGAGCAGGGAGCTCAGGGACCCAGACTATGGGTCAGAAAGGGAGAAGTTAGAACACCAAAGCCAAGGCAAGGGTATTCAACATGACCCGAGAAGAAGCCAGAATGGACCCTAAAGTAGTTTTAGGTATGTTTTTGGTAAACCAATTGTATGCTTCTATGCTCTTCGGTTCGGGTGCTAGTCGAAGTTTTGTATCTGCTACCTTTTGCCATGAAATGCATGGTAAGAATAAGAAGATAGACGTGCCCTTCTATGTTGAGACAACGATAGGAAAGTCTAGCAAAGCGACTGATGTGATAGACGATTGCCTCGTAGAGTTGGACGGTCGTAAGTTTCCTGCTAGATTGTATATGATGGCCCTAGTAGGTTTTGATGTGGTGTTAGGGATGGATTGGTTGGCGGCCTACGAAAGAACATCGTGTGCCAAAAGAAGACTATTTGTCTGACTGCGCCCGATTGCAGTTGGTTACGATACATGGAGACAAGGAGTGCATTACACCACGAGTAATCTCGATGATCATGGTAGAGAAGTTTCAGAGATGCGGGTGTGGTGCTTACTTGGCTTATGTGAAGGATGTGAATGCTATCGTGCCTTAGCTGTCAGGTGTGCCGGTGGTATACGATTTCCCCGATGTGTTTCCTGAAGACCTACCCGGGGTACCACCTGACCACGAGATCGAGTTCCAGATTGACCTGATAACTGGTGACTAACCTGTTGCACAGGCGCCGTATCGTCTCGCTCCATATGAGATGAAGGAATTGATGACCTTATTGCAAGAGTTGTTAGATAAAGGGTTCGTCCGACTGAGTATCTCTGCCTAGGGCGCTCTGGTCTTGTTTGTAAAGAAGAAGGACAGTAACATGAGGATGTGCATCGAATACCGTGAGTTGAACAAGTTGACGGTGAAGAACATGTACCCACTACCAAGGATTGACGACTTGTTTGATCAGCTCCAAGGCGCCAGTTAGTTCTCAAGAATAGGCCTCCGATCTGTTTATTATCAGCTAAAAGTTAAAGAGCAGGAAATCCCAAAGACCACGTTTCGAACATGATACGGGCATTACGAATTCCTCGTTATGTCTTTCAGATTAACCAACGAGCCAGCTGCTTTTATGGATTTGATGAATCAGGTGTGTCGAACGATGTTGGATAAATCAGTGATTGTGTTTATCGATGATATCCTGATTTACTCGAAAAGTGAAGAAGAGCACGTCGGTCACATTCGCGAGGTATTGGAGACACTTAGAAGAGAGAAGCTTTATGCTAAGTTCTCCAAATGCGTAATCTGGTTGCGGGAGGTTTAGTTCTAGGGTCATGTGGTTAATTCTGATGGGATTATGATGGACCCGGCAAAGGTGGAGGCGGTTATGCAATGGAAGACTCCGAAGACGCCATCCAGGATCCATAGTTTCTTGGGTTTGGCGGGCTACTACAGAAGGTTCATCCAAGACTTCTCGAAGATAGCTTCACCATTGACCAAATTGACCCGTAAAGATGTGAAGTTCGTATGGGGTCAAGTGCAGGAGAATGCATTCAAAGAGTTAAAGACAAGATTGACTCAAGCTCCTGTCTTGATGTTACCCGAAGGGAATGAAGACTTGGTGGTCTATATAGATGCTTCTTATTGGGATTGGGTTGTGTGCTGATGCAACGGGGAAGGGTTATAGCCTATGCGTCCCGACAGTTGAAGATCCATGAGGCTAACTACCCTACTCATGACTTGGAGTTGGCGGCTGTGGTCTTTGCATTATAGATTTAGAGGCACTACCTGTACGGGATGAAGTGCACCATCTTCACTGATCACAAAAGCTTAAAGTATTTCTTCGAGCAGAAGGATCTTAATATAAGACAGCGACGATGGTTGGAACTCATAAAAGACTACGACTGTGAGATTCATTATCACCCGGGTAAAGCTAACGTGGTAGCTGATGCTCTAAGCTAGAAGGAAAATCGGGAACCGATTAGGGTGAGATCTTACAAGTTGATCGTGACTCTTGATGTGATAAAGCAAGTGGGTGAAGCTTAAGAAGAGGCTCTAAAGCCCGAGCACGCTAATAAAGAAAGGATAAAAGGGTAGATCGCGAGCCTAGAAGAAAATGCCAATGGTGTCAAAATGATGTTTAGACGCATGTGGATTCCTAAACGTGGAGGTCTGCGAGAGAAAGTGTTGGATGAAGCTCACAAGACTCGGTACTCCATTCACCCGGGAACCAACAAGATGTACCAAGACCTAAAGAAGAATTATTGGTGGCCAGGAATGAAAGCCGACATAGCAAGGTATGTAGAAAGATGCTTGACCTGTCTCCAGGTTAAGGCCAAGCATCAGAAGCCATATGGGAAAATCCAACCCTTGAAAATTCCCGAATGGAAGTGGGAGCATATTACTATGGATTTTATAATGAAGCTACCTCGTACAACTAAAGGTTATGATGTCATATGGGTCATAGTGGATAGACTGACGAAGAGTGCTCACTTTATACCCATCCGAGAGACGTATAACTCAGAACGGCTAGCCGAATGGTTCATCAACGAGATAGTTACCCGTCATGGTGTGCCGGTGTCGATTGTCTCGAACACAGATACGCGGTTTACATCCAAATTTTGGAAGAAGTTCAATGATGTGATGGGAACCAAACTGCACATCAGTACAGCATACCACCCACAGATGGATGGCTAATCCTAAAGAACTATCCAGACCTTAGAGGACATGCTTTGGGCATGTATCATAGACTTTGGTGGAAGTTGGGATAGTCACCTACCGTTGGCAGAGTTCATATACAATAACAGCTACTATGCCAGTATTGGTATGCCCCCGTATGAGATGCTCTATGGCCGGAAATGTAGAACCCCTATTTGTTGGGGGGAAATCGGACTGAAGGAGTTAGGGAGTATCGAGGTAATCGAAACGACCAACGAGAAGTTAGGCATAATTAAAGCCTATATGAAAGCCGCCAAAGATAGGCAACAATCCTATGCCGACAAACATCAAAGACCGATCGAGTTTAACGTCGGTGACAGAGTGATGCTGAAGGTGTCCCCTTTGAAAGGGATAATTCGATTCAGAAATAGAGGAAAGTTGATCCCTCAATTTATTGGGCCTTTCAAGATAGTAGCCCGTATAGGAGAGTTGTCCTATAGGTTGGAACTACCCGATGAGTTAAGTGGAATTCATCCAACCTTCCATATATCTCACCTAAGAAAGTGCTTAGCTGATAAAGATATGATAGTGCCACTGGAGGATATTGAGGTGGATGAACGACTCAATTATGTGGAGCAGCCAGTGGCCATCGTCGACAGAAAAGAGAAGAGGTTACGGAATAAGGCCGTTCTACTGGTACGAATACAGTGAAGGCACAGGAAGGGATCCAAGTCTACATAGGAGTCTGAGGAAGAGATGAGACAACATTACCCACATATGTTCGAGGAGTGACAGGTTTTAGGAAACCCATTTAAGGGGGGTGGACTTGTAACGCCTGGAAAATTTCAGCAAAAAAAAAAGAAAAAGAAAGAAAGGTGAAATGCTCCAAGTCAAGGGGGTTAAAGTTATGCAAGTGGCAAACTTGTCTATTATGGGTTCAAAAGCACGTATGGCCGCCCACACCCTCATTTCTCACACCTACTTTTGGTTGGAAACAGAGGAAGAAGCTACAACTGGATTTTTAGAGTGAGAAAGCTGAAATTCTTCAAGAAGGTGAGGTTTTCTTGTATATTTGTTCTATTTTCAGTTGTGCTCAAGCTGCTGGACTGATTTTTATATGTTTCTTTATGTCTGGTTGCTTGTTCTTGCGTGTTTAGGTGCTAGAACTCCAGGCGCTCTTGGGTTGGTTAAATTTTACTCGAAAGCTATTAGAGGTGATTTCTAGATCCCCGGTTTTACATGTTTTTAACTTTTTTGGGGCTGAAATGCATAATACCTACTGCTTTACAACCGAAAATATAAACTGATCTGTGTGCTTTGAACTTGTTGTGCGTGTGAGGGTGTGTTTCGAATGCTTGATCGATTTGGGTGGTTGTATGCTTGTTCTAAGAGTTTAGCATGCTAGATCGGTGCTGAGAATGTATAAGAATGAAGATTTGGAACTGATTATAGCATAGGTGGCAACAGCAGGTTGGTTTAGTTCATCCGCATTTAGACTTGAATATTCGCATGTGTTTGTTCATGCGCATTTGCTGTGTTCATACTCATTTGCCCTTAGTATAGCCAAAGTGTTCATCCGTATTTGTTTTGTACATGCGCATTTGCTACAGTGTCCATGCGTATTTGCTTTAGTCATCCGTATTCGGTTCATGCGTACTTCCTGACACTTAGAATAGTTCCTGAGAATGTTCATCAGCATTTGTTCATCCGCATTTGTTGTGTTCATCCGCATTTGTCTAAGACTTGGGATTTTTTGAAATTTTGGGAATAGAATTTAAGTGTGGGGAACTTTTGTATAAGAGAAGATTATGCTTGTTTAAGGATTACTATGCTTGGTTCTTTCTTATGTGCTGCTTTTGCTATGTCAATCATATTTTCATGTTATGTGATTAAGTAATGAGCATCTTAATAAGTATCATCCATAACAAGTGGACACAAAGGAATAAAAGAAGAACAGCAAAACTTAATGAATGTTACCCCCAGGCCCTTATGATGAATGAAAAGTCTTGCAAGCAAATGAATGGAGGTTCACGACCAAGAGGTCGTTTGCTCAACTGATGTATGGCTGTATCAGCCCATGAGGATGTACATCAGGGGTCTAATCATGGGGATTGACCAATGAATGAATGGCATCCTAGTTCATGAGCAGGCTTCGTGCCTAGCAATGTGGATCAACTATCGATGGGTTAGCTACCATGATAAATGTTTGCCGATAGGGGTTCGGCATCTGTTGCCAACCACTAATGTAGGCTCTTGCTTTATGCAATCCTAGTTAATGAAAGAGAAAGTTAAAGAAAGAAAGATAATGAATCACTTAATGATTGATTATGTATATTGATGAATGATCACCAAATGAAGTTTACAAAAGTGTATTTTCTATTTTATTAAACTAGGACTCACTCAGCAACGCTGACTTTTTATATGCATATCAGTTGGCAGGTAAGGACGTTGTTGAGGATGGCACGGGGCTGAAGCTACTTGGTGGATTGAGACTGGCATCCATTTATGCAATTATGATATTTTTGTCTTGTAATACAAATAAATATTCTTTTGTAACACTTAACAACAATGTATTATTTGGCAAAAGTAATCATTAATGCAAGAAATGGTTTTTGGTTAAGTTATTCCGATGCAATGGTTTTCCTATAATAATGTGACTTAAGATGTTTTCAATAACGAATGATGCTATGAATGACCAACTGTGGGCTTCCCGGGAACGGAGCCTTACACATGTGTGGTTTTGTTTGTAAACCTTTGATTAATCATGGGTTTAAGATTTTCTTGCTTGTTTAATCAAAGATTACACATGTAACATTTAAAACACTTTGTTAATAATTCATGGCACTTGAAAATAAAGTTCTAAAACCATTTGTGTAACATACTAAATCATTGAAACATGAAGGTAATTAATAATGATTCAATCGCTATTTATGAAGATAGTCATGTTAGTAACTTAAACTAAAACATAAACAAAAGAAAACTAACTAATCACTATCTTTAAACACCAATTAAACACATAATATATACAAGAACAAGAAGGTTTATAATATTAATCATTCTATGTAAACACTTTTGCAAGAATTCACATATAATGGCTAGGGTTTAGGTTATTTAGAGACCTAATCACCTAACTATATGAGAATAATCTTCATTATATCATGCACTTAACTAATACTAACATCTTGATGACTAAAATTAGAAGGGAAAAGGAAGAATGCTTAAGAATACTTGAAAATGTGAAAGAAAAACGAAAAAGATGGTGAAAATAGAGTGAATTCGGGATGGAACTGATTCAAAACCAACTTTAAGGCTTCATAATTGATGGTGGATGAGACAAAAGGAAAAAATTCAGATTGATGTTGGGCACGGGGGCGTGCCTTCGCTTTGTGTCCTCGTTTTTTAGTTTTTGTTTTTTGGTTTTCTTCTTTACGCTTTACGTATTTTTTCCAGTTGAATTTTATCACTTCCAAATCACAATAAAAGGTACGATAATAGTCCTAAATTTAAATAAAATAAACCAAATGATAATTACATTTTCTAACTGTTGATCTCAGAAGAGGATGATGCTACCTAAAAC
Organism: Flaveria sonorensis; assembly: GCA_025506505.1. Lineage (NCBI taxonomy): Eukaryota > Viridiplantae > Streptophyta > Magnoliopsida > Asterales > Asteraceae > Flaveria > Flaveria sonorensis. The sequence goes on from CM046426.1 coordinate 29,538,443, forward strand.
TCAAGGATTCAGCACTAGCTATCAACAGACGAATTCTGCCAAGTGTTGAATCAACTGCCAATCAGGACACTTAAAGTTATGAACTGTTGATTGACCGATTATCAGCACTCAACTGGATGACCTGTTGATCAACTGCTACACTAGACAAGACTATCTGTATCGAAGTACATTAGCGGCTATAGTATTCTACATTTTGGAGATAACATAGTACTGAAGCTGCTGATTTCTAATATGCCGATTGCCTATCTATGATGTACATATGTTTTGCTAAACTAGGAATAGATGTAAAGTGATTTATTCTTTGTGTTTAGCTTTCTTAGTATAAATACTCTCACTTGTATAGTTTTAAGGTTAGCTTGTTAACCCACTTGTTATCTACTGATTATTATTCTTTGTACTCAGAAAAAATTAATCAAGTGAATTCTTTGAAAGAACATCTTGTGTCTTTATTATTACTCAAAGTATCTGTGTTTTTAAAGTAAGATAGTTGACTTAGATTCTGCACTTCTGCATTTGTCATATGCTGATCACTGGAAAAGTCGTGTTAGTCAATAACCCGGTCCAACAAGTGGTATTAGAGCTTTGGCTCTTGATTTGCTTGAAATCACCTTTCAATAAATCATTTGTCTTTTTATCACACTTTCAAACAAATTACTCCCTTATAACCTTTTTTCCTTCCACAATGAGTGATGCAGCCATCTCAAGTAAGCATGATTTGGAGAATGACACTCAGACCAAGCCACCCATGTTTACACCACATCATTATGATACTTGGAAAATTCAATGGAAGATTTTCTAAGGAATTAATATCTGAGTCTTTGGCTCTCAATCCTAAATGGACCATATGTCCCTATGGTCCAAGCTGCTGGTGAAGATGGAACTATGATTCCTAAAGATCCTATAAAGTACTTAGATGAAGATCTAAAGAAATTGGATGTAGATTCAAAAGCTTTATGGCTAATCAGGATGAGCATACAAAATAACATCATTTATGGTTTCAAGAAATTCATAACTTCTTAGAAGTTATAGGAAGCATTGAAGGCCAGATTTGAAGGAATTGAAAATATAAAGGAGAACGAAAGAGATGTCTTAAAGTAGAAGTTTGAAAACTTTGGTTTTACAAGGGGAGAAACCATGGCTGCAACATATCTTAGATTTGTTGAACTACAAGACTCTCTAAATGTGGCTAGGGTGAAGATGAAGAATAGTGATATTCCAAAGAAATTCTTGAGATCACTGCCAAAAACATGGATAGTTTACACTGTATCCATAAGAAGTAATGAAAATAGGAAGACAATGACTCTTAAGGAGTAATATGACATTCTTAATGCCTTCTAGAAGGAGATGGATGCTCATGAAGAATCACTCGGCAGACATCAAACTCCTTAAAGTCATTAGCACTTATGGAACTTATTCAAGAACCCTTCCACCCTCAAGCTTACCAAGTTCCAATGGTGACTCACCAACTACCTATGATCACTGATCGGTTCAAAAGGATCGAATCTGTGATGATATCGTAATGCAATGATCAATTCAAACACAAAATAATCAAACACATGCAATTACATCAAAAAATTCATAGATTTCATTGATAGCAAATGCACAGGATACAATATGTAAGGGTTACAGTTCGTTCTATTCTGACTCACTGACTGACTCTCTTCTTGAATCAATTCCCTACAAAATACATAAAATATTCTATTTATACTATCAAGAAACAAATGAACATATATTTATAAAATAAGTCCCTATACTATGACAAAAAACATATAAAGACAAAATGTTAATCTTCCAAGAGCTTCAATAATACTCCCCCTAAGATTTACATTGTCTTCTGTCCATATTGAACTCTTTTGTCTCATCTTTGATCTTGAACACGGGCTTCTATTTGTAGAGTTCCAACTCTCACAAAGCCTTCTTGAATGCAGACTTGAACTTCTTTCAAAGATTCTATGATCTGCTCAGCATTCAAGATCTCAAAAAGGACTGTAGCATTTTTGTTGATCTTCCACCTTCATTTGGCAATGAATAGGTGAATTAGCAATAACTCTGATAACTTCGAGTGAAGACTCCTTGGCAATCAAATTCTCTTGAGATGCCTATATATCACAAAGATTAACTGATAATAATCGAATGTTGAATGAATAAGTGTATCAGGTGTTCGAGTGAGTGAATCAGAGTGTTTGAGTTTGTGAATGAGTGAATGAAAACTACACAAGTGTTGTATATATACAAGTGTAAATTTATAGGCGAATGAGCACTGTGAAGGCGCATGAGACTAAATTTCACACCAAGTTTTCAGACGCATGAGCACTATGAATGGGCATGAGGTTTAGACGCATGAGCACTGCTCAGTCGCATAAGCACTGTTTAGGCGCTTGGACACTGTTCAGGCGCATGAGACTAACACTTGGAAGTCTGGTACTATTTAGACGCATGAGCATAGTTGATACGCCCAACGCTCAACCAATTTTTCAGACACATGACAATTGTTTAGGCGCATGAGCATAGAATGAAACGCCCAACACTTGCACAATTTTATGAAATTCATCATACTCCTGATTTAGACTTTATGAGAACCCTTCCATGAGTCTTGACACTTGAAATTTTCACACCATCCATCTGAACACTGTTTAAGCACATTAGTACTGTTCACACACAATTTTTTCAACAAGTAGTCAATTTTTTTGACTATCACTCAAAATTTACATTAATGACCCTCAAATTTTAACATTTTTTGACATTCAAACTTTTATTTTTTTTATTTTTTAATATTTTATTTTTATTTTAATTTTAAAAACAATTTCCAGACATTTTAGTCTCTATATAACTTTTACAAAACAAATAGTCTTATTTTGTTTGCAAGAGGCTTTTCCACTGAATTTGAATTCTTTTTCAGGTTCATTTTTACATCATATCAAACACACACATGCTTGAAATTGTAGCTTCATCCTTTCATCCAAAACACTTTATTTTTGATATTCCACTTTTTAAAATTCAATTATTTTCTCTTTTTCATTTTTACTCCCCCTAAACTTTTATGTTTTATAAACATAGAAGTTTCTTTGACTTTGCAAGAAGAGGAAACTAATCATTATCAACATGCCTGCACACAGAAAATCATACAAAAATCAAAATTAAAGCAGAATAAAAAATCTACTATATACATTTGAATCACATGCCTGTAGTGAGAACATATCAGTTAAGATCAGCACATTAAAATAAAATAAAATGATGGATAGTCGTAGACAGTGATTAAATCCTGATCAAGTGTGTTCCAGGTCAACATTTCTGCAGCAAAGGAGACACGAGATCTAAGGACAGAAAATGAGTGCTTTTGGGAAGATACTCAGCACACTTACTTTTTCAATTCTTGGATTTATTAAGGTATGATTAGATATAACATTATGTAAGTCACACTTAGACTTAGAGAGTTTAACCCTCATCAAGATATGCAAGAAATCACTTTTCTAAACTTATTAACCTGACATATACTTATAACCAGATCTCATGTTTAGATTGTGCACATTGGCATCTTTTGCATCAAGAGAGAATATCTAGGTCTGTAATGACTTACAACAAAGGATATCTCGTCACCTCATGTCTATGATGACTCATAACAGAGAAGTGAATAGATGCTTTAAATAATTAGAGCTTAATGGTTATTCATATTGCCACCAGGTGTGAGGTTATAACTTTACAAGCAGTCAACTTTGGACTTGTAGAACCGAATATGATATCATCAACATACACTTGAACACATAAGAGATCATCTGAATCGTTCTTTATAAACAAAGTTGGACCAATTTTCCCTCGCGTGTATCCATGTTGGATCAAATGTTATGATAACATTTCATACCAGATTCTAGGAGCTTGATGTAGACCATACAATGCTTTACTAAGCTTGTACACACGATGAGGATATTCTGAATCTTCAAAACCTGGAGGTTGCTTGACATACACATCATCAGTGATTGGTCCATACAAGAAAGCACCTTTCACATCCATTTGATACACCTTGAATTGCATGTATGATGCATAAGCCATGAAGACACGAATTGATTCAAGTCTTGCAACTAGAGCAAATACTTCATTATAATCTATTCCTTCTTCTTGAGTGTAACCTTGTGCAATGAGTCTTGCTTTGTTGCGAACAACAATTCCCGATTGTCTGACTTGTTTCGGAACAACCATTTTGTACCTATGGCATTTTCTCCATCAAGTAAATCCATAAGCTTCCATACTTCTTGTTTGCGGAATTGCAATAACTCTTCTTGCATTGCCTCAATCCAACTATTGTTCTTTAATGCTTCAGTGATGTTTTTAGGAACAATTTGAGATAGAAAACACGAGTATAAGCAGAGGTTTGCTTATTCCAAATGACTTCTCGTTGTTCTCTCATTCAGTGGACCGATAATCTGAGATGTAGGATGGTTCTTGTTAATACAAGACTTTGGAATCTCATTCCCTTGAACATGAACATCCAGATTAGATTGGTTCAAGTCGGAAAGCTGATGCAATAAGTTCGAAGTATGTGGATTGAAATTAGGAACTTGAGTCGGTGAGTTGATAAAGTAATCAAGATTATCAGTAATGATAGAATCAAAATGGATCGATCTGTGAAGATATCATGAGACAATTCATTCTAACAAACACAAGTAATCAATTCAATGTAAACATATCACAAAAATTCATAGTTTCATTGATAGAATGCATAGAAAGTACAAGTATTGAAAGAAATCAGTTACAATTTGTTCTTAGGTGCTTCTAAGATGTATCTCCAGTTCCTACACATATCTTATCTATGCTATTTATACTATCAATACAAAAGGAACAAATATTTACAAAATAGTCCCTATACTATGACAAAAACTATACAAGACACATAAAGACTAAATGTTAATCTTTAAGAAGCATCTACAATACTCCCCCTAAGATTAACATTGTCTTCGGTCTTCAAAATGAATCTTCAGTCTTTAGATCTTTGCCTTCAATCTTCTTATCTTCTATCTTTGTCTTCTCTTTTATCTTCAGTCTCCATGCTTTATCTCCAGTCTTCAGTCTTCATAAATCAAAAAAGTCTTCAGACTCTTCTTTAATCTTGAATACTGGCTTCTCTCTATAAAGTTCTTGTTCTCTCAAAGCTTTAGCAATAGCTGACTTGAACTTGCTAGATAAAATTCCTTGCTCTAGTTTATCTTCAATTGTCTTTATCTCCAAGCTATTCATCACTTCCAAAGTTTGCTTTGAGAGACCTGTAATATCCACGTTAGCATAACACTCTATAGGGTTTAGATTATCTTTACAATGAATCTCTAAAACTCCTTTGCTCGATATTCTCATGAACTCAATATCTTTAATATCTTTCTTCACAATATTAGCATGTGCCAATGCTTTTCTCAAAGATACCCTTTCCATTGCCGCATTCATCACTTTAATGATTGACAGAAAATACTTTTTGTCATTCTCAGCCATTTCTGGAACAACTTTTTCAAACTTCTGTATAGACAATAATGAAATGTAACAGGGATGCAAAAGCTTCAACTCAAAAACACCAAATAAAGAAATCATATTATGATCCCAATTATTCAAATCTCGTACTAACTTCAGTTCAAATGTATTTGAATTATAAAACCATCTCAAGATTGGTTTTGATTGCTGTGTTCCATCAATGACTTTAAGTCCTGGATTTGTTACTTTTTCAAAATATTGATCACTGAATGCGTCTAAGAACTTTTCTTCTCCTACGTCTTTCTCACCACCTTTTCTCTTCTTCTTTATTGTTTGAAAATATTCTATATCTTCCTGATCACAACTCATTTTTAAAAATGAACTCATTCGAGTTATTCCTCTATTCAACAATTGCACAAAGTTTTCTCCACGCTTAGCTTTAGATGGATTAATCAATGGCAATTTATTCAACTCTTTGAGATCTTGCACAGGAAGTTTTATGATACTTGAGAAAAAATGATAAACATCACATATTGTATTAACTCTTTTGATAAAAAATGCATCGAAAATCTCATCATCTATTGATCCGGATGAGATTATGATTCAGGTAATACTGAAACACCAATATCATCTATTTTCCTCTTTCCTTTATCTAAAACAGGAACTTTCTCAACATCTATCGGATTACTCTCTGAAATAATCATTGGAGACGGAGACTTTTGTGTTTCTTTCATGCTTTCCAATTCTTCTCTAATAACTTCATTTTCATCATTAAATTTCTTAAGCTTTTCTTCCATTGAATCATAATCTTTCATTGTTACCTCAAATGTTTTCACACTGTCTTCTTTGCTTTTCATCAACTCGTCAATCACTTCATCTTTCTTTTTCAATTCTTCTTGTAATTTGTCATTAACTTCTTTCAAATCTTCAATCACTTTCAATTGCTTCAAATTTTCTTCTTTCAGCTCATCAATAATCTGCTGAAAATTAACTTCTTCTGTTACATTAACTTCTTGTTGAGGTTCATTCATAAATTCATTATGAATTATAGTTTCAACAACTTCAAATTCTTGAATATTCTCATTAAACTCAAACTGTTCATTAGTATCTACCATCTCTTCAATCATACTCACTATCTCATCAACAGTTTGACTATCACCAACAATTTCTTCACTTTGATTAACTTCAGTATCATCATCATGAATTTCTTTAGTAACTTGGTCAATTTCTTGTACATTTTCATTAAATTCATCATGAATTTCCTCAATAGCTGACACAGTTTCAACTACATCATGTCTTTCTTCATGATGTAAAGCCCAAAATTTTGTCACATAAAATAAAATAAAAGAAAGTATCTTGAAGGAAACTAAAAGAAGCCAAAGATGAGGGGTGTTTTGTGTAAAAGTACACAAAAGACAAAAAGTGCACTTTATAAGGGCATGGCGGCCCATATCACCCCTGCTGCTGCTGTGTTCGACTAAAACAAAAGAAGAAGAAGAAATCAAAGTTCTCTAGGTTCTAGAGAGAGAAAGGGGCTGTTTTTTTATCTTGGTATGTATTTCTATGCATAATTGGCTCGATTTATGTTGGGTTTTGACCATGAAACCGATTTATATGTGTTTATGTGTTTTGTTGTTTGTTTTTGCTTGTTTTAGGCGTTTGAACTCTTGTGCAAGCAGGTTCGGTGGAGATTTACTTGTTTGCTACACTAGGTGAGTTCTAGACCCTGGTTTTATGTGTTTTAAACTTCTTGGGGCTGAAAATGCATGTTTAAAAGGTTTTGCAGCTGTTTTATGCTTTACCATATGTATATGGGTGATTATGAGAGTTGCTAGCTCAACTGTGTGTTCTATAGCGTGCGATCTTGGCTAACCCATGAGGGTTCACACACAGGGGGATCAGTCTTGGTGATTGATCCATACATACAAAACGGGCTCCTTGTCACTTAACCCCGAGAATGAGGTGGCTTTGTGCCCAACGATGGGGGTAAAGTTATGACAGGATCTAGAAATAGTGAAAGATAATGAAAATGTATGAAATGAACGAATACGTGAGTTAATGAAAGATAATTAAGTTTATACCTTGATGTATGTATGATGAATGCTCACGTGCGAAAGTAAAGGAAGTATTTTATTGAAAAGGATATTTTCATATATAAATCCTACAAGGTATTTTAAACATTTTAAAACTAGAACTCACTCAGCAACGCTGACTTTTATGCATTTTCAGTTGGCATGTAATTGTTGCTGAGGATGGCACGCGGGGGAAGCTACTCGGCAGGGCAAGACTGGCATGCATTCATCTTTAATGATATTGTTGTTTTGTAATGCAATTAAATAGGGTCTTTTGTAATTCAAGAAAACAATGATGTATTGCTTAACAACGATAATTATTAATAGAATGAATGGTTTTTATTAACTTAATTCCATTGCAATATTTTATGAAATGTGTGTTGTTTAATGTAATAATGCTATGAACGACCAAATGTGAGGCCTCCGGGAACGGGGCCTTACAAGTTGGTATCTGAGCCAAAGTTTAAGAGAAATAGGTAAATATTTTCAAAACCTAAACTTAAACTAAGAATGGGACGAATGGAGGGATGCCAGCCCGAGTAGCTACGTGCCATCAGGTAATTCTTTTCTTAATGTTAACCGGTATTATATGCGTGTGCTATTTGATTTATGTTCCTTTAGTAGATTTGAATACTGAGGTAGTCTGGATAGGAAATACTCTGGGGATGAAGAGTAAAGTAAGCGGCTAATCACAACTGGCCACTGTAATTAGGGACTTACTATACTTGACATAAACTGAGCTATTACCTTGAATGACCGTGTTGGTGTTTGAATCTTATAATGTTAGACGATGGCTGGAGGTAGATCATCTAAGGCTTCTAGAGGTGGAGCACAGGTTGGTCATGCTGGTAGACCACGGGCCGTAAAGAACAAGGCAAGGACTACAGAGACGGCTCCTGGTGAGCCTGGGCTTCATCACCCGGAGGGCGGAGATGAGAGTGCCAACCTGAGGGCCTTAGTGAAAGAGGCAGTGTTGGAGGAGGTTCACCAAGTCATGTAGACGATCCTGCCATCTGTCATGACTGAGGTGATCCGGGCCGTAAGGGAGGATGAGAGGAAAGAAAAAGAGAAAGAGAGAAGGGCTGTTGCTAGGAGAAGGGAGAATGAGGGAGATCATGATGATAAGGAGGAGATGAATGTTGAAAGGGGAGTCTCCAGTGATGAAGAAGATGTAGAGGTGTGGGAAACCGCGAGGGGATGCAGCTATGGAGCATTCCAATGGTGTAAACCCCCTACTTTTGATGGCAATGGTAACGTTGCAGCTGCCCACCGCTGGGTTAGAGAGATGGAGGCAGTGTTGGATATTAGTGAGTGCAGGGAGGACTAAAAAGCGAAATTTGCCACTCACTCATTCGTTGACTCAGCTTTGTGTTGGTGGGACAATATTGTCCAAGCCGAGGGCAGCAGGGCCATCGGGAAGATAAGATGGGGAGATTTGAAGAAGTTGATTGTTGAGGAATTCTGTCCTCACAGGGAACTAGACAACGTAGAGAGAGAGTTCCTACAGCTTGAGGCGGGAACCATGACCCACCAGCAATACACCACCAAGTTTAACGAAATGGCAAGGCTGGTGCCGGATCAGGTGACGCCGGTGTCGAGGAAAATTAAGAGGTATGTGCAGGGATTGCCGGCTGATATCCGCAGGCACCTGATTGTTGCCCAACCAAGCACTTTTAGGTCGGCAGTGGATCTGGCTGGGAGGCTTTACGATGAGAGAGAGGTGTTGGTGGTAGAGGTGAAGAATACAGGTGGTGGTGACAAGAACCAGAGTGGGAAGAGGCTTGGGCGTGGTGGTTTCACCCTAAACAACAAGAGGATGAGGATGGATGACTAAAGAGTGGTCCCATCAAGCTCGGGGATGAAGAAGTGTGGCAAATGTGGGAAGGAGCACATTGGTGTGTGTAAGTGGGGATCGAATGTATGCTTCAAGTGTGGGAAGCCTGGCTACGTGGCAAAGGTATGTGGGGCTATAAAGTGTTATAACTGTGGCAAGGAGGGGCATGTGAGCAGGGATCGCAAGAAGCCAAGGGCAGAGAGTTTCGGGGCGAAGAAGAGGACAGAGAGTGAAGGGCAGAGGGCAAGCGCTAGATCATTTACAATGACCCGAGAGGAGGACAGGGTGGATCCCGATGTCGTGTCGGGTATGTTTCTAGTAAACCAAACTTGTGTCTCTGTATTGTTTGATTATGGTGCTAGTAGGAGTTTCATTTCTGCTGCTTTCTGTGCTAAGCTACCTGTTAGTAATAGAAGAATTGATGAACCATTTGATGTAGAAACTGCTATTGGTAAGTCTACCAGAATTTCTGATATGATTGAGGATTGTGGCATAGAGTTAGAAGGCCATAGGTTCTCTGCTAAACTCTTTGTGATGCCCCTAGGAGGATTTGATGTAGTTCTGGGGATGGATTGGTTAGCAGCCTATGAGGCAAACATCGTGTGTCGCAAAAAGATGATTCGACTGACAGGGCCCGATGGAAGTTTGGTAACGGTTTACGATGACCGAGTTGTGGCCGAGAAGTGCATGAAACGCGGATGTAGTGCCTACCTGGCTTATGTGAAGGATGTGGACGCGTCAGTACCACAATTGTCCGACGTACCAGTTGTGTGTGATTTTCCAGATGTGTTCCCAGAAGATTTACCAGGCATGCCACCAGACCGTGAGATCGAGTTTCAGATTGATTTGATACCCGATGCTCAACCCGTTGCCAAGGCACCGTATCGATTTGCTCTAATGGAGATGATGGAGCTGATGGTTCAACTGCAGGTGTTATTGGATAAGGGTTTCATTCGGCCGAGTATCTCTCCTTGGGGTGCTTCGGTCTTGTTTGTTAAGAAGAAAGACGGTAGTATGAGGATGTACATAGACTACCGGGAGCTAAACAAGTTAACAGTGAAGAATCGATATCCTTTACCAAGAATAAATGACTTGTTTGACCAGCTCCAAGGTGCCAGTTGGTTCTCACGAATAGATCTCCGATCCGGTTACCATCAGTTGAAGATTAAGGAGCAAGACATTCCTAAGACAGCTTTTTGCATGCGTTATGGACACTACGAGTTCCTCGTTATGTCTTTCGGTCTGACTAACGCGCCAGCTGCCTTTATGGATTTGATGAATCGAGTGAGTCGGCCGATGTTAGATAAATCAGTGATTGTGTTTATTGATGATATCCTGATTTATTCAAAGAGCAAAGAAGAACATGCCGGCCACATACGTGAAGTATTGGAGACGCTTAGTAGGGAGAAGCTTTATGCGAAATTCTCTAAGTGTGCTTTTTGGTTACGTGAGGTTCAATTTTTGGGTCACGTGGTGAATTCTGAAGGAATTATGGTGGACCCGGCGAAGGTTGAGGTGGTGAAGCAATGGAAGTCTCCAAAGACGCCATCTGAGATTCGAAGTTTCTTTGAATTGGAGGGCTACTACAGGAGATTCATTCAAGACTTTTCAAAGATAGCCTCACCTTTGACCAAATTGACTCGCAAGGATGTAAGGTTTGTGTGGGGTCGGGAACATGAAGATGCTTTTGAGGAGTTAAAGGTAAGATTAACTCAAGCTCCTGTTTTGACATTACCCGAAGGGAGTGAATACTTAGTGGTGTATTCGGATGCCTCCTATTCAGGACTGGGTTGTGTGTTAATGCAATGTGGGAGAGTAATAGCCTACGCGTCCTGACAGCTGAAAACCCACGAGGTCAATTATCCCACACATGATTTGGAGCTCGCGGCTGTGGTCTCTGCATTAAAGATTTAGCAGACTACCTGTGCGGGGCGAAGTGCACAATCTTCACGAACCATAAAAGCTTGAAGTATTTCTTTGAACAAAAGGATCTCAACATGAGGTAGAGGAGGTGGTTAGAGTTAATCAAGGATTATGATTGCGAGGTCCACTACCATCCAGGTAAAGCCAATGTAGTGGCTGATGCCTTGAGCCGAAAGGAGAGACCCGAGCCAATCCGGGTGAAGGCTTATCAATTGGGGATGACCTCTGACGTGATGACACAGGTCAAAGAATTTTAGGATGAGGCATTGAAGGAAGATCGCCTTAACTCTGAAAGGATGAGAGGTCTAGTCATGGAGTTGGGAGAAAATACCCACGGAGTTAGAACCCCCTTCGAGCGGATGTGGATTCCCCGCTACAGTGATCCATGGGGATGAATTATGTATGAAGCTCATAAGACTCGATACTCCATTCATCCTGGTGCCACTAAGATGTATCAAGATATGAAGAAAGACTATTGGTGGCCGGGTATAAAACGTGACGTGGCGGAGTATGTGAGTAAGTGCCTTATTTGTTTGCAAGTGAAGGCAGAACATCAGAAGCCATACGGGAAGATTCAACCCTTGGATATACCCAAGGGGAAGTGGGAGCACATCATCATGGACTTCATTAAGAAGTTACCTCATACGGCAAGGGGGTATGATGCAATTTGGGTAATAGTTGATCGTTTGACAAAGAGTGCTCACTTCTTACCGATCCGCGAGACGTATTCATCCGAGAGATTGGCGGATCTGTTCATCAAAGAGATTGTAGCTCGTCATGGTGTGCCGGTGTCTATCCTGTCAGACCATGACACTCGGTTCACATCAAAGTTTTGGAAGAGATTCCACGACGCAATGGGGACGAGGCTACACATCAGTACGGCTTACCATCCTCAGACAGATGGTCTGTCTGAGAGGACAATTCAAATGCTCGAGGACATGCTTCGAGCATGTGTGATCTACTTCGGAGGAAGTTGGGATGATCATCTACCGTTGGCAGAGTTCTCATACAACAACAGCTATCATGCCAGCATTGGCATGCCGCCTTACGAGATGATATATGGTAGGAGGTGTAGAAAGCCCGTGTGTTGGGGAGACATTGGGCAGAAAGAGATAGGAAGCGTGGAGGTAATCGAGGCTACGACTGAGAAGCTAGAAAAGATCAAAGCCTTTATGAAGGCAGCCAAGGATAGACAGAAGTCGTATGCCGATAAGAGGCGTAGACCGATCGAGTCAACGTGGGTAATAAAGTCATGTTAAAGGTCTTGCTCCGGAAGGGGATCATCTGGTTCGGGAAGAGGGGCAAGCTGAGTTTGAGATACATAGGGCCTTTCCGAATCGTTGCACGAGTAGGGGAGGTGGCCTATCGACTAGAATTGCCTGATGAGTTAAGTGGAATTCATCCGACATTCCACGTATCTCATCTGAGAAAGTGCTTAGCTGATGAAGACATGATTGTACCACTGGAAGATATTGAAGTGGATGAACGGCTTAATTATATAGAGCAACCAGTGGCAATCATCGACCGGAAGGAGAAGAGACTGAGAAATAAAGCGGTTACACTTGTGCGCGTGCAGTGGAAGCATCGAAAGGGATTGGAGTCTACGTGGGAGACTGAAGATGAAATGAGACAGCATTACTCACAGCTATTCGAAGAGTGACATGTTTCGGGGACGAAACCTCTTTAAGGGGGGTAGACTTGTAACGCCCGAAATTTTGTCACATAAAATAAAAGAAAAGAAAGTATCTTGAAGGAAACTAAAAGAAGCCAAAGATGAGGGGTGTTTTGTGTAAAAGTACACAAAAGTCAAAAAGTGCACTTTATATGGGCATGGCCACCCATATCCCCTGCTGCTGCTGTGTTAGACTAAAACAAAAGAAGAAGGAGAAATCAAAGTTCTCTCGGTTCTAGAGAGAGAAATGGGCTGTTTTTGATCTTGGTATGTATTTCTATGCATAATTGGCTCGGTTTATGTTTGGTTTTGACCATGAAATTGATTTATATGTGTTTATGTGTTTTGTTGTTTATTTTTGCTTGTTTTAGGAGTTTGAACTCTTGTGCAAGCAGGTTCGGTGGAGTTTTACTTGTTTGCTGCACTAGGTGAGTTCTAGACCCCGGTTTTTATGTGTTTTAAACTTCTTGGGGCTAAAAATGCATGTTTAAAAGGTTTTGCAGCTGTTTTATGCTTTACCGTATGTATATGGGTGATTATGTTTGTGCTTTATGGTGGTTTATGTGTTGTTGATGCTTAGGATGTTGAGTATAAGCTTCGAACAGATGGATAAGCATGATTGGTTAGGAATTGTTGGTGTTTTCGTGGTTGTATGCCTGCTCTAGATGTTAAGCATGTTAGATCTATGATAAGGATGTGTTAGATCGAGGATTAGGGACTAAATAATTGCGTAAGTGCATTTGCAGGTCGGTTAATTCATCCGCATTTAAGAGCTGAACATACACTTAAAGTACTTTGCTCATGCGCATTTGTTGTATGTTCACCCGCATTTGTAGTTGCTCATGCGCCCAAGTGTTCTTCCGTATTTCTTTTGTTCATGCGCATTTGCAACAGTGTTCATGCGCATTTGTTTCAGTCATTCGCATTTGTTCTACCAGCATTTAGTTGGACACTTGGAATAATCTCTGAAGACTTTCATCCGCATTAGTTATTGTTCATCCGCATTAGTCTCTGTTCATCCGCATTTGTCTAAGGACTTAGGATTTTTCTAAAGCTTGGGAAGTAGAATGTAACGGGTAAGTTCTGGAATGTTTTGCTAGTTCATGTATGTTGTGGTGATGCATGTTGTGGGCTGTTGTTGATGCTTTATACTATGTATAATGTGACTTTACGTGGTGTGTCTATATTCTTATGCGTAAAGTATTATCGTAAAGAAAGTGAAAGATTAATGTTAATAAAGAAGAGGAACATAAGAAATAAATGAAAAGTCTTGCAAGCAAATGATGAAGGAGGTTCACAACTCATTGAGAGTTGCTAGCTCAACTGTGTGTACTATAGCGTGTGATCTTGGCTAACTCATGAGGGTTCACACACAGGGGGATCAGTCTTGGTGATTGATCCATACGTACAAAACGGGCTCCTTGTCTCTTAACCGCGAGAATGAGGTGGCTTTGTGCCCAACGATGGAGGTAAAGTTATGACAGGATCTAGAAATAGTGAAAGATAATGAAAATGTATGAAATGAACGATATGTGAGTTAATGAAAGATAATTAAGTTTATACCTTGATGTATGTATGATGAATGCTCACGTGCAAAAGTAAAGAACTATTTTATTGAAAAGAATATTTTCATATATAAATCCTACAAGGTATTTTAAACATTTTAAAACTAGAACTCAGTCAGCAACGCTGACTTTATGCATTTTCAGTTGGCAGGTAATTGTTGCTGAGGATGGCACGTGGGGGAAGCTACTCGGCAGGGCAAGACTGGCATCCATTCATCTTTAATGATATTATTGTTTTGTAATGCAATTAAACAAGGTCTTTTGTAATTCAAGAAAACAATGATGTATTGCTTAACAACGATAATTATTAATAGAATGAATTGTTTTTATTAACTTAATTCCACTGCAATATTTTATGAAATGTGTGTTGTTTAATGTAATAATGCTATGAACGACCAACTGTGAGGCCTCCGGGAACGGGGCCTTACACATGAGCTTCTTCAGTAACTTGCTCAGCTTCTTGTATATCATCATGAACTACTTCCATCACATCACCATCATAAACACCATCATCACCATTATCATCTTCAGGAGAACTTGAACTCTCTTCATCATCATCATTATCATCATTATTAGGCAATTCTTCAATGAGATCATTAGGGTCTATAGGTTCTTCTTCTATCAAATGATAGTGATCAATAGTAATGTCAACTTCATCATTAGCCACATTCCTTATGTAATCAAACAATGGTACATTTTGAGCACCAGTGACTATAGCAAGTCTCTTATAAGAAATCTCAGACATGTGTTCTAGCATCAGGGTTTCACCACTCACACCATCTACACGTATATCCGGATGCTCTTCATTTATAATCATCTGTAAGAATATTAGGTACATTAGGTACTTGTTCCTGGTTCCCTTTTCCAAATTAAAGGTAAAACCGTTTAGAATCCACTTTGACATATTAAATCTCCGATTAGTTGCAAGTGCTACGATAGGAGATGCTATGTCTACTAGGAAAGAGTTCCATACAGCACTCCTTTTGGACATACAGTGTTGAAATATATAACATAACAGCTTCCAGTGATTATAAACTCTTGCTCGAAAAAATTGTTTCTTTGGAAAGTGATCAGGATGACCTATTGCCATAAATGTCTCTCTACATTCATTAAATGACAATTCAGATAAATCCTCTGGATCATTTGGTCCTAATCTTAAAGCTTCTCTTATAGAATCTTCAGATACTTCAACCATTCTGATGTTGTTAATGAATCCTCTCACTACTTTTCTACCTTCATTATTAACATCTACATATGCAGTATTCCAGAACTTCTTGATTAGTCTTGCATATATGATTGGCTGAGAACACATGGCACAAACATACTTTGTTCTCAGTAAAAATCTGATTATCTCTTCATATCCCACAGCATCTCTTAATTCTTCATTCAGTAAAGCAGCAACATTGTGTCTAGGCTTGAATTTTAATACAGCCATCTGCAAAATTAAAACAAGAAATTTAGAAACTTGAATATTATCAATTAAAATCAATTAATGTTTGTTAAAATTTAAAGAATTAGTATGTTTTAAAACATGTTTGACTAACTTGCACTTAACAATTCTAAGTGTTTGACATTCTGTTCAAGAACAAATCATCATTCAAGTTAGTTTGTTTATGATTTATACATACTTTAATCCTCAAATTTATCTCACAAAACAGATTTTTAACATGAATTTTTTTTTGTTAATCAATTTTTTTTTATTTAAAAAAAAAATTCAAACATGACTGTTCATCTTCATCATATGACTGATGAAGAATCGTCACAGATTGAAATTCAATGAAAAATAGATTTAAATGCATTAACAAGGTCGCAATCATGTTTCTATTTACATTTAATCATCAATTTCAGTTCATTATACTCATTTCATTCACAAGTTTAACAAATTCAATCAACTAGGGTTCGTGCGCCCGAATAGGTTTGATACGCCCAAATCAAATCAACCTATTAAACTGAAATTCCTGTGATTTTGATCATAAACTTACGTTTAGAATCTGATATAAAGACTATTGAATGCAAGACAAGATCATAAATCAATTGAAATGAGTGAATCAGGGTTCATCGAGTGTCTGGGTTTATGAGTGTTCAGGGGTTTTGAGAATGAAATGTCTGAAATCACAAAGTGTTGCTTTTATACCAAGTGAAATTTTAAGGCGCATGAGCACTGTTTATGCGCATGAGGTCAGGCGCATGAACACTGTTTGTGCGCATGATAATGAATTTCACTAAGTATTTAGGCGCATGAGCACTGTTTGTGTTCATGGGCTTAGACGCATGAACACTGTTCAGACGCATAAGCACTGTTTAGGAGCTTTTGCATTGTTCAGGCGCATGAGTCTTGCTGAAACGCCCACACTTGGTATTTTTCACTTGATACTCCCAATTCTTGAAAGTCTGGATACTGTTTAGGCCGCATGAGAAAGGTAAAACGCCCAACACTTGACCACAATTTTCAGACTTACGACAATTGTTTAGGCGTATGAGGATGTCTGAAACGCCTAACACTTGTTTAAATTCTGAAAAACCATCATGCTCCTAATCCTGGACTTACTAACACTGTTTAGGCGCGTTAGATGACTTTCATGTGTCTTAACACTTGTAATTTGTTGATATTCCACCTGTACACTGTTTAGACATATTAGTACTATTCAATACTAATATTTAAACAATATATCAAGTTTTGACTTTAAATAGTCAAATTTTGAAAATTTTCATAATTGACCCTCAATTTTGAACTTTTGACATTTCAAACTTTTTATTTTTATTTTTGATCATTTTATGTTTTGACCTTTTTATTTTTTTTTGTGTTTTTAATTATTCAAAAACAATTTTCCGTCATTTTAGCCTCTAATTTTAACAAATAACCTCATTTAAAATGTTGCAAGAAGCTTTTCACTTAAAATATTTTTCAGGTTCATTTTTATATTATGTCAAACACATACATGCTTGAACATTTTAGCTTCATCCTTTCCATCCAAAACATTAAATTTTGATTTTTTTTATATCTTGAAATTTGAAAATCAATTTTCTTAGACACTTTTCCTTTTAACTCTTTTTAATCCCCCTAAACTTTTAAGTTTAACAAACTTAAAAGTTTCTTGAATTTGTCACATGAAGATCACACTAATCATTGTTAATATGCCTGCACACAGAAAACATGCAAAAAATCAAAATTAAAGCAGAATAAAAATCTAATATTTACAAATAAATCAATGTCTGCAGTGAGATCATATTAGTTAAGATCAGCACATTGAAATAAAAAATTGATGGATAGTCATAGACAATGAATAAATCCTGATCAAGTGTGTTCCAGGTCAGCATTTCTACAGCAAAGGAGACACGAGATCTAAGGATAGAAAATGAATGCATTTAGCAAGATATTCAGCACACTTACTTTTTCAATTCTTAGATTGTTTAAGGTACAATTAGATATGACATTATGCAGTCACACTTAGACTTAGAGAGGTTAATTCTCATAAAGATATGCAAGAAGTCACTGTTCTCAACTTGTTAACCTGACATATACTATAACCAGATCTCATTTGATGTTTGTGCACATTGGCATCTTGTTGCATCAATGAGAATATCCAGGTCTATAATCACTTACAACAAAGGATATCTCATCACTTCTGGTCTATGATGACTCATAACAGAGAAGTGTTAGATGCATTAAATAATTAGAGCTCAATGGTTATTCATATCACCATCAGGTGTGAGATTATGTCTTAACAAGCAATTAATTTGAGAAATCAATACTACTCATTACTGCTAAGAGAGACATACATGAATGCATGAGTGATTTAGTTTAATCACAAGAATTTACTTTTTCAGTCTAATTGCATGAACTTACTTGCACATCATATCTGATCACGTCAGACTTTAGTCGAAAGCGAAGTATGCAACTGATCAAACTAATGTATCTATCATTTATCACATATTGCAATGACAGATTCATCCTAAATATTGAATTAACAAAGAAAGACTCTATTTTTGTAGTTTTTGTTTTATATTTTTTCTTTTGATTTTTTAATTTTCTAATTTTGTATTTGGTTTTACTTTTTGTAATAAACATGCACATACAAAAATACAATCAGGCAATTAACTTTGACAGGTTCTCTGGTTGTGTCCTATTCATATAAGAGAGGGTTCTGATCATATTTAGACTCAATTAACTGAAATACTCAAAAACCAGTTTTTAAATGTGGTTAATAAGACCAATTGACTCTACCAAATACTCAAACCGTCCTGGTAAGAAGGCTTTAGTAAAAAGGTCAGCCAACTGTTTTTCAGTAGCAATTTGAATCAGAATGATTAAACCTTTTTCAGAGTTATCTCTGAGAAAATTATATCGAATCTTGATATGTTTTGTTTTTGAATGTTGGACAGGATTAGCTGTAATGAACATAGCAGCAGTGTTATCAATCTAAATTGGAGTTTTAAGAAAGTTGAACCCGTAATCTAGTAATTGGTTTTGTAACCAAAGGATTTAAGAACATCCTGCTAAAGCAGCTATGTACTCAGCTTCTGCGGTTGAAACGGAGACATTTGTTTATTTCTTACATTGCCATGAGACTAATCTGGGTCCTAAAAACTGACAACCACCCGTAGTAGATTTCTATCTTGACAACATCCTCCATAATCACTATCAGTATACCCATATAACTCAAAGTTTCCTTCATAAGGATACCATAACCCTAAGGCCGGTTTTCCTTTGAGATATCTGAATATGCGTTTGACAGCAATTAAGTGATATTCCTTCGGGTCTGATTGATACCTTGCACAGACACAAATGGCATACATTATGTTTGGTCTAGATGTAGAGAGATGCATCAAAGAACCAATCATAGATCTGTATAAAGTTTGGTCTACGGATTTTCCATTCGGATCAGGCTCAATCTTGGTGTTTACGTCAGCTGGAGTTCTGATGGACTGACAATCTTGCAGCTTAAATTTCTTCAAGAGCTTGTCGACAAACTTCTCTTGGTTAATGAATATACCATCTGCAGATTGCTTAACTTGAAGTCCAAGAAAGAAATTTATTTCTCCCATAGAACTCATTTGAAATCGAGACTTCATTATTTCTTCGAATTCATTGCATAATTTTGGATTTGTAGAACCAAAAATGATGTCTTCGACATACACTTGTACATATAAGAGATCATCTGCATCCTTCTTGATAAACAAAGTTGGATCGATTTTCCCTCTCGTGTATCCATGTTGGATTAAGTGTTATGATAATGTTTCATACCAGATTCTAGGGGCTTGATGTAGACCATATAAAGCTTTGCTAAGCTTGTACACACGATGTGGATATTGTGAATCTTCAAAACCCGGAGGTTGCTTTACATACACATCATCGGTGATCGGTCCATACAAGAATGCACCTTTTACGTCCATTTGATACACTTTGAATTTCATGAATGATGCATAAGCCAGGAAGACACGTATTGATTCAAGTCTTGCAACTAGAGCAAATACTTCATCATAATATATTCCTTCCTCTTGAGTGTATCCTTGTGCAACGAGTCTCGCTTTATTTCCAATAACTACACCTCAATCATCAGTTTTGTTTCTGAACAACCATTTTGTGCCTATGGAATTTTCTCCTTTAGGTAAATCCACCAGATTCCACACTTCTTGTTTGCGGAACTGCAATAATTCTTCTTGCATAGCCTCAATCCAACTATTGTCCTTTAACGCTTCGGTAATGTTTTTAGGAACAATTTGAGATATAAACAAACATTTTCTTGTTCTGTTTTACTCCTCATAGTTCTCACATTCAATGGACCAATAATCTGAGATATTGGATGGTTCCTGAGGATACGAGATGTTGGAATCTCATTCCCTTGAACATGACCATCCAGATTGATTTGATTCAAGTTGGAAAGCTGATGCAATAGGCCTGAAGAAGTGGATTGAAATTGGAAACTTGAGTCAGTGAGTTGATAAAGTAATCAAGATTATCAGAATCAACTACATCACCAGAAATAGATGACGTTCCTGACTTAGGTTGTACAATTTCTGTACCATCATTAGGAATAGGTTGTGAAACTTCTTGATTTTCTGAAACGGAATGATCTTCATCTTGTTGAGAGAGATCATCATTATTAGACTGAATTATAGAATCTCTGACAAAAGAAAAGAAGGGATAATCTGGGCTTGAGTCATCCATATCATCAGAATCTGAATCATCACTGAAAGAACCAAGATCTCCTTGAATTTTCTTCTCACCTGTAGAATCAAGCAAGTTAGATTGATCAAACAAGTTAGATTGAAAAGAGTTTGACAATGAATCTAAATCAAATAACCAAGCTGGACCATTTGAAACTGATGGAAAAGAGTTTTCAAGGAATTTAATGTTGAATGTTTCAAGTATAACATTTTTCCTAGAGTTATAAACTCGATAGCCTTTTGAAACAGATGAATATCCAACAAAAAATCCATCATCAGATTTTGCATCAAATTTTCCTAGCTGATCACTTGAATTTAAAATCATAAATGGACAACCAAAAGATTTAAGAAAATCTATGTTTGGTTTCTTGCCAAACATCAACTCATATGGAGTTTTCAGTTTGTCTTTCACAATTAAAGTACAATTCCATACAAAACACGCAGTAGATATCGCTTCATCCCAGAAAGTGATAGGAATTTTCGCATTTGCTAACATGGATCGCGCAGCCTCAATCAAAGTTCTGTTCTTCCTTTCAGCAACTCTATTTTGTTGTGGAGTTTTTGGAGCACTAAACAGATGAGCAATTCCTTTTTCTGCATAAAACATGTCAATAGTTGCATTTTTAAATTCCATACCATTATCACTTCTTATTATTTTTACTTTTTGTTCAAGTTGATTTTCTACTTTTATGATAAATTCTTTTAATAATTCAGCTGCTTCAGATTTAGCATTCAAAAAGAAAACCCATGAAAATCTTGTAAAGTCATCAATGATAACTAAACAATATGATTTTCTTCCAATACTCTTCACATTGGTTGGTCCAAAAGGGTCCATATGCAACATCTGAAGGGGTTTGGAATTTGAGTTTATCTGCTTGGGCTTATAAGATGCTCTATGATGTTTCCCTTTTAAACATGCTGAGCAGTGATCAGTAGTGGCAAACTTCTTTCTTGGAAGGCCGATAACATGATTTCCCGCTACGAGCTTGTTCATATTCTTGAAGTTGGAATGCCCGAGACGTCTATGCCAAAGCTGACTTTCGTCATTTGATGCTTGAGCAATAAGACAAGTTGTTTCTGTAGATGGATAAACTTGAGACATATCCAGTTTGTATACATCTTGATACCTAACAGCTTTAACAACCATGCAGTCTTTGCTAATCTAAAAATCTGGCTTCAAAATGTAGCAATAAGCATCATCAAAAAGAAAAGAATAGGATTTATCACAAATTTGGGATACGCTTAGCAAATTAAAGTTCAACTGTGAGCAGTAGTTGACTTTATCAAAGCTTATTATCCCATTGGATACTGTTCCTTCTCCTGTAATTTTTCCTCCCGCATCACCACCAAAGGCGACGTGCGTACCATCCTTAACTTAAAATCTTGTAACAAGGCATGATTTCCTGTCATGTGCCGGCTACACCCGCTATCCACATACCGTGTGTTGATTGGTCTTCTTGGGCGTACCTGCAAAACAAAGAAATTAAGTTGAGTTATCTACCCAAGCCGAGATGGTCTTGGGTTTTCCAAACTTATCAACAATTGTAAATTGTTTGAAATGAAGTTTGTTTACATCAGGCTTATTTTTAATGAATTTACCAATTCTGTTATTATTCACAAATTTTTGATTATTTGGAAATTCATACTTTTTGAATGATCAATTTTTGAAAAACTTTTATTTTCAAAATTTTTATTATTTATTCTTACAGACCTTGGAATGAATTGATCTTTAACATAATGTTTTGGTCTCACCGGATCATTTCTTTTGAAAAATCTCAATCCTAAGGAAGGTTGGTTTGTTAATCTTTGAAACCCAACATTTTTATTTCTTTTATACTGAGGATTAACAGAACCTTTGCTCACTGGTGAAGTAGCAAATCCTTTCCTTGATGAACTCTTTTGAAAGTAACAATTTTCAGTATTGTGAGTTCGTTCATCACAGTAGTTATAGTACTTATTAAAATAGCACTCTGATGTTGAGTGATTTCTCATGTCGCATATGTGACAGTACTTGTTGAAAAAGCATTCAACAGTGTTGTGATTGTACATGTCACATATTTCGCAGTACCTCAATGGAGTTTTAAACAATTGTTTATTAACTTTTGATGTTGACGCAACATTTGTTCCTTGTTTAGGTTTAGGCGTCAAAAAGTTAATCTTTTGTTTTTGATTTGACATATTTTTCTTTTGCACATTTTGTTTTGTCTTTTGAACATGAACTTCATTCTTTGTTTCCTTAGATACAAATCGTTTAACGATAGCGGAAGACTCAGAATCTGAACCTGTTTTCAGATCAGAGGTTGATTTGTTCTTAGGAGTTTGCTTAACATCTTGAATTGAATTCATGTTTAACATACCAGCAGACACAAATTTTATTGGTTTAAATTTATTTGTTTGATTTGTTGTCTGTGTCTGATTTTCTTTAATTTGAACATTTTTAGCTTTATTCATTTTTCTTCTTCTTCTCTGGTTCCTTGATTTTATGGAACTTGATTTTACTTAAGATTGAACATCTTCAGTGGAAGATTCTTTTTCATTTTCTTTCTTTTTCTGGTCCTTTTGCCATTTAATAAATTCAGGATTATTTAGACCATATGAGTTAGAATCTTCTGATGTTACTTCTTCTTGTTTAGCTTTATCTTTGGTTTTGGAGTTTTGGTTATCATTTTTAGTGATTACTTCCTCCAAGACAGATTCTTTTGGAACAAAAATTTTCTTGCTTTTCGGTCTTGGTTCATAAGATTTGACTTTAACCGGATGACCGTTTTTAATTTTTTTGTATCCTTTTCTTCAAAAATTTCTACATTAGCTTTCTCTTCTTCATTATCAGAAATCTTGTTCTTGTTTTGGAAAGCTTTGAGTTTTGCCTTATTCTTAGGAGAGTGATCTTGTGTATTAAAGTTTTCTGGCAAAGTGTTAGTTATAGATTCAGGCATTGGTTCGTGAGTGAAACCTAATCCTACTTTTTGTTTATCTTTTCTTTCACTTACTAGTTGTTCCACAATTGTTTTGGAACTTTTGACTTTAGCAAGATCAACTTGAGTTGTGCTATTTTCTCATGTTCTAAGTTCTTGGTCATTTCTTCAAGTTGTTTTGAAACTATTTCTAGTTCTTTCAAAGTTTTGTTCCATGAAGTTTGTAAAGAAATGATCTTTTCATCTGACACTTTGTGATCATTTTTGAGTTTATTATGCATCAATTCCTCTTGCTTAAGTTTTTCACATATTTTATATGAGTAATTTTTGTAGTATTCAACATGTTCAAACCAAGATTTTGTGCATAGTTTTTCTTTTACTTCTGATGGTATTTTAGGATATTTAGGAGGAGAGGTCTCAGAGTTAGAATTTTCAACCTTTGGTTGATCTGACTTTGCCATCAATGCAACTTCTTCTGAATCCTCTTTAGGATCAGATTTATCACTCCAATCGTATTTTTCTTCTTCATTCTCAAAATCATATTTAGCCTTTGGATCACTATCTTCTGACCAATCTTCTCCTTGAACTTCTACAATAAGAGATAAACTAGAAGTTAGATCAGCAGTGAATTGCTCAGCATAAGCACTCCAATCATATCCATATTTAATGTTAACAACTAGAGCTTTCTTAAGCTCTTCAGATGACTTAGATTCATCTTTCAGTTCAGGCATTGGTAAGCTTTAGTATGGTTTTTGGAATATCTTCTGAGATGATTGTTGAAATCTGTGATTGCTTGAACTCAATTGGCCATTCCCTCCTTTGTTTCTAGGAGCTTTGCATTCTCTTGAAAAGTGGCCATAACTATTGCAGTTGAAACACCTTGACTTAGACTTGTCAAATCCAACAGTCTTGTTAGCAATCGACTTGTAGTTCCTGTTGACGTAAGAGTGTTTCTGAGTCCTATAAGCAACCATCACCATCTGCCAGTTCAGATCCATTTCCTCCACATCATCTGGATCCATTTCAAATAAGTCCTACAAAACAAGATCTAATTGTGTTAAATGGCTACCTTGATAAGCTTGAAAACTAGCCATAAAACCAGTAAAAGTAGATTTGGACTCTTCATCCTGTAATAGGATGTTGATGACATCTTTAACTTTGCTAGATTTAGCAGAGTTAATAGATGGAGTCTCAGTTTGAGGTTTAGAACTTTGAAGAATAGGAGGAGACTGAGGTTGAGGCTGAGATGTATAAGCAGGTGCACTTGTATAAGAAGAATCAGTAAAGAACCCTGCTCCTACAAACAGATCACCCTCTTCTTTTGGTAAACTTTCATTTTTGGCCATGAAGGCATTTCCACAGTACTAGCTGGAGATGCAACATATTTGTACTGAGACATTGAAGCTGCTCTGTCATCATTCCTTGAGCTTTCATCAATTTCAACAGACTTAATTTTGGCTATCAACAGATCAAGATCCATAGGAAATTTCTCTGTATGCTTTAACAGTGTAAATGTTTGCTTCCATGAAGATGGAAGAGCATTGAGAAGCCTAAATTTTATATCTTTTAGATCATTTTTGATGCTAGCAGTTGACATCTCAGTTGTAAGTTGTACAAATCTATTCATCATTTGGTTTATAGTTTCTCCACATAAATGCTCAAACAACTCTAATTGCCTCTTCAGTTTCTACTTCTTGAGATCTTGAATCTCCTTACCACCTTCACAAATTATCTTCAAGGCTTTATAGATGGTATATCCCGTTTGATATCCATCTAGTCTAGATAGGAATATGAGGTCCTCTTTCTATTGACTTCCATAAGTCAGTGTCAATAGAATTAAGGTGATGTTTCAATCTAAGTGACCAATTCTTAAAATCAGCTCTGTTCTTCAGTTTAGGAACTCTGTTCTCTGAGTCTTCTGATTTCACCATTTTTAATTTTGAATTTTAGAAAAAGATTTGTTTTTGTTGTTTTCTAAGTTTTGAATTAAAACAATGAATTGAAAATATTTTTGAATTTTTTTTTAGTTTTTGAAAAATTTCTAAGTGTTGATGTTGATGCGCCTAAACAGTGATGAAGCGCCCAAACAGTTGAGATACTTCTGACTTGACTTAGAAATGCCCAAGGGATTGCCTTAGAAGAATTCTCAAAAACGCCCTAGCTAAAATGCGCGTGAACAGTTGTGAAATACCCAAACAGTGTCAGACCTGAGTGTAAAACGCCCAGTTTAAAAACGCCTCTACAGTTGTGATGCGCCTAGTCCACACGTAATACGCCCTAATAGTGGTAAAAATCCTGATCCAAAAACGTCTTAACAGTTGAGAAGCGCCTAAACAGTTGTCAAGCGCCTAACACTTTGGCAATTTTCAGTAGTGTTTTAACCTAATGCGCCAACTTCAACAGATTCAAACAAACTCAGATCTTCTGAAATCCTTCAAAACTTGATGAATTGACCTAAAATCCCCCAATTAGGTAGGAATTTGATCAATTAACAGTCCTCTAACTTCAATTTTATCAAATAACAACAACAAATTGATTTTTGGCTTGAAAATCAATTCCACTGATGAAGAACAAGTTCGAACACTGATTTGAACAATTCACTGAATTTGAACGAATTGAACTGAAAATTGTGATTCAATTCATGTTTCTGATGATGAAACACAACTACAATCAATAATTATTTGATTGAATTACTTATCAATCACAGATTCAACTGATTTTATGAGTTCGACAGTTTGAAGAAACTCAATCACTGAACCAACAGCTCTGATACCATTTGATAGAATCAAAATGGATCGATCTGTGATGATATCATGAGAAAATTCAATCTAACAAACACAAGTAATCAATTCAATGCAAACATATCACAAAAATTCATAGTTTCATTGATAGAATGCATAGAAAGTACAACTATTGAAAGAAATCAGTTACAATTTGTTCTTAGGTGATTCTAAGATGTATCTCCGGTTCCTATACATACCTTATCTATGCTATTTATACTATCAATACAAAAGGAACAAATATTTACAAAATAGTCCCTATACTCTAACAAAAACTATACAAGACACATAAAGACTAAATGTTAATCTTTAAGAAGCATCTACAAATAACAACTACATCATCAGAAATCGATGACATTTTGGACTCAGGTTGTACAATTTCAGGACCATCATTAGGAATAGGTTGTGAAACATTGGTATTCTCAGACATGGAATGTTCTTGTGCTTATTGATAGCTAGTTGATCATGAGATTCAGAACTGAATACAAGATCTTTAACAAAAGAGAAGAATGGATAATCTGGGCTAGAATTATCCATATCATCAGAGTCAGAATCATCACTGAAAGATCCGAGATCTCCTTCTTGTTTCTTCTTCTCACCTGTAGATTCAAACAAGTTAGAATTGAATGAGTTTGACAAAGAATCTAAATCAAATAACCAAGCTAGACCATTTGCAACTGATGGAAAAGAGTTTTTAAGAAATTTAACATTGAAAGTTTCAAGGATAACATTTGTCCTAGAGTTATAAACTCTAAAAGCTTTTGAAACCGATGAATATCCAACGAAAAATCCTTCATCATATTTTGCATCAAATTTTCCTAACCGGTCACTCGAGTTTAAAATCAAAACTGGATAACCAAAAGATTTAAGAAAATCTATATTAGGTTTCCTGCCAAACATCAACTCATAAGGAGTTTTATGTTTATCTTTCACAAGCAATGTTCGATTTTGTACAAAACATGCAGTGGATATGGCTTCATCCCAGAAAGTAATTGGAATCTTTGCATCTGCTAACATGGAACGTGCAACCTCAATCGAAGTTTTGTTTTTCCATTCAGCAACTCCATTTTGTTGTGAAGTTCTAGGAGCACTAAACTAACGAGCAATTCCTTTTTCTGCACAAAACCTGTCAACATTATCATTTTTAAATTCGGTTCCATTATCACTTCTGATAATTTTCACCTTTTGATTTAATTGATTTTCTACTTTAATGATGAATTCTTTTAACAATTCAGCTGTTTCAGATTTAGCATGCAAAAAGAAAACCCATAAAAATCTTGTAAAGTCATCAATGATAACTAAACAGTAAGATTTCTTTCCAATACTCTACATATTTATTGGTTTGAATAGGTTCATGTGCAACATCTGGAGATGCTTGGAGTGTGAGTTTATCAGCTTGGGCTTATAAGACGCTCTGTGTTGCTTTCCTTTTAAACATGCTGAGCAGTGATCTGTTGTAGCAAATTTCTTTGTTGGAAGACCTACTACATGATTTCCTGCTACAAGCTTATTCATGTTCTTGAAATTGGAATGCCCGAGACGTCTATGCCATAACTGGCTTTCGACATTTGATGCTTGAGCAATTAGGCATGTTGTTTCTGTAGATGGATCTACTTAAGACATATCTAACTTGTATACATCTCGATCATCAACAGCTTTAACAACTACCCATTCTTTGCTTATCTGAAAACCTGGCTTCAAAATATAATAAAAAGAATCATCAAATAGAATAGAGTAAGATTTGGCATAAATTTGGGAAACACTTAAGAGATTAAAGTTCAACTGTGAATAGTAGTTGACTTTATCAAAGGTAATAATCCTATTGGACACTGTTCCTTCTCATGTTATTTTTTCACCTGCATCACCTCCGAATGCAACATGAGTACCATAGATTTCATAGATAGCAAATGCACAGGATACAATGTGTAAGGGTTTACAGTTCGTTCTATTCTGACTCACTGACTGACTCTCTTCTTGAATCAAATTCCCTACAAAATACATAAAATATCCTATTTATACTATTAAGAAACAAAGGAACATATATTTACAAAATAAGTCCCTATACTATGACAAAAAACACGTAAAGACAAAATGTTAATCTTCCAAGAGCTTCAACAATACTCCCCCTAAGATTTACATTGTCTTCAGTCCACATTGAACTCGTCCACATTGAACTCTTATGTCTCATCTTTGATCTTGAACACGGGCTTCTATTTGTAGAGTTCCAACTCTCACAATGCCTTCTTGAATGCAGACTTGAACTTCTTCCAAATATTCTATTATCTGCTCAGCATTCAAGATCTCAAAAAGGACAGTAGCATTTCTGTTGATCTTCCACCTTCATCTGGCACATGAATAGGTGAATCAGCAACAACTTTGATAACTTCGAGTGAAGACTCCTCGGCAATCAAATTCTCGTGAGATACCTATATATCACAAAGATTAACTGATAACAATCGAATGTTGAATGATTGAGTGTATCGGGTGTTCGAGTGAGTGAATCAGAGTGTTTGAGTTTGTGAATGAGTGAATGAAAACTACATAAGTGTTGTATATATACAAGTATAAATTTTTTGGTGCATGAGCATTGTGAAGGCGCATGAGACTAAGTTTCACACCAAGTTTTCAGACGCATGAGCACTGTGAATGCGCATGAGGTTTAGACGCATGAGCACTGTTCAGTCGCATAAGCACTGTTTAGGTGCTTGGACACTGTTTAGGCACATGAGACTAACACTTGGAAGTCTGGTACTGTTTAGGCGCATGAGCATAGTTGATACCCCCAACACTTAACCAATTTTTCAGGCACATGACAACTGTTTAGGCGTATGAGCATAGAATGAAACGCCCAACACTTGCACAATTTTCTGAAATTCATCATACTCCTGATTTAGACTTATGAGTACTATTCAGGCACATAAGAACCCTTCCATGAGTCTTGACACTTGAAATTTTCACACCATTCATCTGAACACTGTTTAAGCACATTAGTATTGTTCACACACAATTTTTTTTACTATCACTCAAAATTTACATTAATGACCCTCAAATTTTAACATTTTTTGGCATTCAAACTTTTATTTTTATATTTTTTACCATTTTATTTATATTTTATTTTCAAAAACAATTTCGAGTCATTTTAGTCTCTATATAACTTTTACAAAACAAATAGTCTCATTTTGTTTGCAAGAAGCTTTTCCACTAAATTTGAATTCTTTCTCAGGTTTATTTTTACATCATATTAAACACACACATGTTTGAATTGCAGCTTTATCCTTTCATCCAAACACTTTATTTTTGATTTTTCACTTTTTGAAATTCAATTATTTTCTCTTTTTCATTTTAACTACCCCTAAACTTTTAAGCTTTACAAACTTAGAAGTTTCTTTGAATTTGCATGAAGAGGAGACTAATCATTATCAACATGCCAACACACAGAAAATCATGCAAATTTCAAAAATAAAGCAGAATAAAAATATACTATATACATTTGAATCACATGCCTGCAGTGAGATCATATCAGTTAAGATCAGCACATTAAAAGAAAATAAAATGATGGATAGTCATAGACAGTGATTAAATCCTGATCAAGTGTGTTCCAGGTCAGCATTTCTGCAGCAAAGGAGAAAAATGAGTGCTTTTGGCAAGATACTCACCACACTTACTTTTTCAATTCTTGGATTGATTAAAGTACGATTAGATATGACATTATGTAAGTCAAACTTAGACATAAAGAGTTCAACTCTCATCAAGATATGCAAGAAATCACTTTTCTTAACTTGTTTACCTGACATATACTTATAACCAGATCTCATGTTTAGATTGTGCACATTGGCATCTTTTGCATCAATTGAGAATATCCAGGTCTGTAATGACTTACAATAAAGGATATCTCGTCACTTCAGGTCTATAATGACTCATAACAGAGAAGTGAATAGATGCTATAAATAATTAGAGCTCAATGGTTATTCATATCATCACCATGTGTGAGTTTATGACTTTACAAGCAATCAATCTGAGAAGTCAACACTACTCATTGGTACTAAAATGGACAAACATGAATGCATGATTGATTTAGTTTGATCACAAGAATTTACTTTTTCAGTATAATTACATGAGCTTACCTGCACATCATATCTGATCACGTCAGACTTTAGTAGCGAGTGAAGTATGCAACTGATCAAAACTAATGTATCTAACATTTCTTACAAATTGCAAAGACATATTTAGTCCTAAATAGTTAACTAACAAGAAAAACTCTATTTTTTTGTTTTTGTTTTATATTTTTCTATTTTGATTTTGCAATTTTCTATTTTTTTTATTTTCTTTTTCATTTTCTATTGAACATGCACACACAATATATACAATTAGGCAGTTAACTTTGATAGTTTCTCTATATTCAAGATTAAGCTAAGGGAGGGTTCTTATCATTTTTATGAATCAGACAACTTAATTAAACTCAAAACCAGTTTTTAAACATGATTAATAAGTCCAATTGACTCGACCAAATATTCAAATCGACCTGGTAAAAAGGCTTTTGTAAATAGGTCAACCAACTGTTTTTAAGTTGCGATTTAAATCAAAATGATTAAACCTTTTTTAGAGTCATCTCTGAGAAAATGATATCGAATTTTGATATGTTTTGTTTTTGAGTACTGGACAAGATTAGCTATAATAAACATAGCAATAGTGTTATCAATGTAAAGAGAAGTTTTAAGAAAATTGAACCCGTAATCCAGTAGTTGGTTTTGTAACCAAAGGATTTGAGAACATCCTGCTGAAGCAGCTATGTACTCAGCTTCTACGGTTGAAACGGAGACATTTGTGTGTTTTTTTACATTGCCATAAGACAAAGCTAGAACCTAAAAACTAATAATCATCTTTTAACTTAAAATCTTGCAGCAAGGCATGGTTGCCTGTCATATGCCGGCTACACCCACTATCAACATACCACGTGTTAAGAGGTCTTTTTGGGCGTACCTGCATTTCAAATAAAATTTAAGTTGAGTTATCAACCCAAGCCGATATGGTCTTGGGCTTGGCAAATTTATCAACAATGGTAAATTATTTAAAATGAAGCTTATTCAATCAGGCTTCTTTTGCTGTGTAAATTTACCAATTCCATTTTTAACAAATTTTTGATTATCTTTGATTTGTTTAATCCGCAAAGCATGATAGCATTTTTCCAGATCATCATCAAGATAATTCAAACTATCAGAAGAAACATTTTTAGAAAAGTTTTGTTTACCAAACTTCCCACCGTTCATTCTGATAGATCGTGGAATGAATTTTCTTTGATTATACTACTTTGATTTTACAGCATAATAATCATCATAATCAGAATCATTTCTTCGAAAAGATCTTAAGCCTAAGGAAGGTTGCTTTGTCAATCCTTGAAAACCAACACTTTGATTTCTTTGAAATTGTGGATTGACATATCCATTCCTTAACTGTGGATTAACATATCCATTCCTCGGCAAGTTCTTTCTGAAGTAGCAATTCTCAGTTTTGTGACTTGTTTCATCACAATAGGTACAATATTTGTTGAAATAACAATCAGCTGTTGAATGGTTTTTCATATAACATATGTGACAATACCTGTTAAAGAAACACTCTTCAGTCTTATGATTATACATATCACATATTTCACAGTACCTTTGATGAAATTTAAACAACTGTTGATTAACTTTAGATGTGCAAGCCACATTTGATCCTTGTTTTGATTTAGGAGTTACAAAGTTAATCTGTTGTTTTTGATTTGAGAATTTGTTCTTTTGATATTTGGGTTTTGACTTTTGTTCATTAACACCATTCCTAGATTCTTTAGATACAAATCTTTTGTTAACAGCGGAAGACTTTAGACCTGAACCTGTTTTCAGATTAAAGTTAGATTTGTTCTTTGAATTTGATTTGATTTCTGGAATTGTGTTCAAATCAAAAGTACCTGCGGACACAAATTTCACTTGTTTAAACTGATTAACTTCATTTGTTCTTTGATTTTGATTGTTTTGATTTTTTTTCTGAGAGGAGTTAAGATTTAGCATTTTTTCTTCTCCTTCTTTGATTTCTTGAACTTGATGATCTTTGTTTGCTTTGGGATTGAACATCTTCAGTAGAAGATTCTTTTGGATTTTCTTTATCTTTTTGTTCTTTCTGCCATTTAATGAAATCTGGTGTCACACCCTCAATATCCACGTGTGGGGTTTTACCGCGAGGCGTGTGACTGTCATACCCTCAAAATCCACGTGCGGAGTTTTACCGCGAGGCGTTTGAACAAATCAGGATCACAGTCAATAGCTACTTAGAACGACACTATATGCCACATTAAAAATAAAACCAACCAAAGTTCAAACTTTAAAAACATGCGGAAGCATTAAATAAACTAGTAAACCCAAAACGATGAAACATGATTTGAAAATGCGCAAACATACGCGCCCAAGTATTAAGCAAAACCAAAACACGATGTTTAAACATTCTTAACCCAAAACAATGTTTCATAACATGCTGCCAAACACCATGATGCTGACCTGTGTAACGTGCTCCTAGGCAATAGCAACCTTAACCTGAGAATAGCATACTAAAAGAGTCAACACAATGGTTGGTGAGTTCAAGAGTTTGCGTTTAAACATAAACCAATGATAATTGCAAAATATAAGATGTGTATTGTAATAGATAGCTAGTCTATAAACAAATAGTAATAATCATAGTGATTTCGCGATTGAAGCTGACTGTGTTACGTTTGTTGC
Source organism: Flaveria sonorensis (assembly GCA_025506505.1). Lineage (NCBI taxonomy): Eukaryota > Viridiplantae > Streptophyta > Magnoliopsida > Asterales > Asteraceae > Flaveria > Flaveria sonorensis. The sequence continues at coordinate 29,571,569 of CM046426.1, forward strand.
CTCCTGCCATGACTTACCAGGTCGTGACAAATGTTCGTTAGGACAATAATGCACCTGTTTGACCTCGAGTCGCACAGGTGGGGCTCGTCAGACCCAGTAGTACTACCCAAGATTTCCCGCTAACCATCATTATTAACAATCCGAAAGTGTGAGGACTTTCATGGTAATCAACACTATATTATACCATACACAACTTATCATGATAAAGTGTTTGTAAAAAAAGCAGTATGCTATCTCCCCCAAAAGAGAGTATGTAAAAGAGTGGGGCATGAACTCACCTGATACGCGCAAGAATTAACTTAGAGCTTAACTTGAAAGAAAGAGGGGAAAGACAACCTTCAAAGGTCACCTAGAACACATGAGTACATAAGTACGTGTACACAGAATCAATATGAAACCCTAAGTGCTCTACAAACCAAGGAACTCAAGGTTTAAGAAAGACAAGACACATTTGACCCAGTTGACCCGTTTGACCCGTTGGTGACATTATAGGTGAAATTTCATTCAAACAAGCATAACAGTATATCACAAATGATTAACATACAAACTGATTACATATAACACTTCATTAATCACATGTACCAACTAGATCATCATACAGCCAGATATCATACAAGTCATGCGAATCTCAAACAATTATCATGCTCAACATAGTTACAACACAACCAATGCATCATACATAGAATCAAATCATGCACAGCATGCCATGTGAAGCCACTCATGACTTCACACCCTAAACCCTGCCAATACTACTAAGTAGGGGCCTCAGATTCGCACGCGTGTATGATGATCATCAACATACCATTTAACAGAAATCATATCATCCAAAATGTTCAACCATGATCAACCACAAACCAACAATAGTCCTAACATACCCATATGACCCATTACCATGAATTCCCACAACAAGCCAAATCAGATAACTAACCAACTAAACATTCATACAACCCAAATAATACATTCTACCATCTTAGAAATCGTCCATGAACATACCAACATGATCCTAACGTCACAAACATACTCAAACCATCATATTCGAAATTTTGTGCAAATAAAGTTTCCCTTTTGGGAAAGCACATCCCAAAATCTATCAAACACTCAAGACATTCATGAATTCATCAATAATATACCAATTAAAGCTCATAATAACATCTAGACATGATCAACAACATCCAATTACCACAATTCATCAGCCTTCATAGCCAAAAGTTGCTATCTTTTGTAAGACATGAACTACAACATTCATTCTTGGATTTCTAGCATCAATATCACCAATCTAACATCCAATTATCATCACAAACACATTAATAACATCCGTTCATCATCAAATCATCACATTCATGCAAATAAAGTTACTATTATTAGTAACCTATGAACAACATATCAAAATCATAGCTTTCTTGCATAATCGACGTTAAAAACCATGAAATTGGCCTCCATTGTTTCTAGAGCTCTCATCAATCTATCATTGTTTCTAGAGCTCTCATCAATCTCAACTGATTCAATCTTGGCAATCAAAAGATCTAGATCCATAGGAAACTTTTCAGTATGCTTTAACAGAGTAACTGTCTATTTCCATGAAGATGGAAGAGCATTGAGAAGTCTGTAATTTAGATCTTTGAGATCATTTTTGATACCAGCAGTTGACATCTCAGTAGTTAGTTGCACAAATCTGTTCACCATCTGATTGATTGTTTCACAAGAAAGATGCTCAAATAACTCCAATTGCCTCTTGAGTTTCTGCTTTTTGAGATCTTGTATCTCTTTACCACCTTTGCAGATGATATTCAAAGCTTTGTACATGGTGTAACCAGTTTGATAACCTTAAAGTTTAGTCAAGACTTCCAATGATAACCCCTTGCACATCAATGAATAAGCTTTGATGTCATTCTTCACCTTTCTTAAGTCATCACCTTGCAGACCATCCTCAGGATATGGTTCTGGAGAGTCTTTTCTATACACAAATTCTCTGTCAGGACCATCAGATGTAATTGGGATATAAGGTCCTTTCTCTATTGACTTCCAAAATTCAGTATCAATAGAGTTTAGATGATGCTTCAACCTTAAAGACCAGTTCTTGAAATCAGCTCTGTTCTTTAGCTTTGGAACCCTGTTCTTAGAATCTTCAGACTTAACCATTTTGTATTTTTGAATTTAAGAAAATGACTTGTTTTTGTTGTTTTTAAGTTTTGAAATAAAACTATGAAATGAAAATATTTTTGGATTTTAGTTTTTGAAAAAATTTCTAAGTGTTCACTGATAATCTGAGTGCTCAAGCCTCTAAATAGTTATCAAACGCCCAAACAGTGGTGAAGTGCCTGCATAGTTCTGAAACGCCTGACTTTGAAGTAGAAACGCCTAAGGGAATGCCTTAGATGAATTCTGAAAACGCCCAACTGGTGATGCACCTAAATAGTCTTCAAACGCCCACACAGTTATGAAACGCCTGGGTTAAAAACGCCCGGGTTAAAAACGCCCAAACAGTTCTCAAGTGCCTAGAATTACTTGGTTTCAACAAAGTCTCAATGTGACCAAACAGTCATAATGCGTCCCAACAGTGGTAAAATGCCTGAACTGAAAAATGCCTAAATAGTACTAAAACGCCCAAACATTTGTGATGCGTCTAGACACTTGGTCAATTTTTAGCAGATTTTCACCACATGCGCCTAATTCATCTTCTTCAACAAACTCTGATCTTATGAAATTCTTCAAAAACTTGTTCAATTGATCTAAAAACTTCCAATTAGGTTGTATATAAATCGATTAACAATCCTCAATCATCAATTTGATCAAACAACAACTACAAATCAGTTTTCTGATTGAATTGAAGTCCGAAACTGAAGAACACAGTTCGTACACAAATTTGATTAATTCCTCAGATCTGAATGAATTGAACACCAAATTGTGATTCAAATCATGTTTCTATAGATGAAACACAACTAAAAACAACAATTAATCGATCAAATTGCAACCAATCACATATTTCAAGTGATTCAAAGAGCTCAACAATGTCGATAAGCTCTGATCACTAAACTGAAGGCTCTGATACCAATTGATCGGTTCAAAAGGATCGAATCTATGATGAAATCATAACGCAATGATCAATTCCAACACAAAGTAATCAAACACATGCAATTACATCAAAAAAAATTCATAGATTTCATTGATAGCAAATGCACAGGATACAATGTGTAAGGGTTACAGTTTGTTCTATTCTGACTCACTGACTGACTCTCTTCTTGAATCAATTCCCTACAAAATAAATAAAATATCCTATTTTTACTATCAAGAAACAAAAGAACATATATTTACAAAATAAGTCCCTATACTATGACAAAAAACACATAAAGACAAAATGTTAATCTTCCAAGAGCTTCAACAATCACCTATCCAGAATCTCCAACTACTGAATCACAACCTTCACCATCTTTCAATAGATGGAATCAGCAGCCCCCATCATTGTAACATTTCATATTTTTATATTTATTCTTTCATGTTTTATTATAGCTTTAATAAAATTTGAATTTCATTATCATATTTCATGTGAAAAGACATATACATAACATGCTTACTTGATGCTTTGTTTGTAAAATTTAGCATGTCCGCTTGTGCGTCACTTGAATCGTAACCGTTAGACCATGACCAATTGCCTTTAAAGTGAGTCTTATATTCAATAGGGAAGCCTAATATTTATACTTTCACAAATAAAACAAATTCCTAGAAGTTTTCCTAGGCTAAAAACACTTGTAAATGCAAGAAATAAAAATATTACATATGTGAAACAAGTAGATTACACACTAATAAATTGCTAAACTTTGTCAACAAAATAAAACTCACACCATTTAACTCAGATTCAATCCCCCTTATATTTTACGGTTTCCATATGATTTTGGTTATTTTATTTAATTTATATTATAAAACTTTCTCTCCACTTCATACCATAAATAAACCTCGTATTCCACAACTATAAATACAAAACCTCTTTCTACCAATTTCTTTGTACTAAAATCAAAGCAAAACCCTAACTCTTCCTCTTTAATTCTTCTAGCATCAAGAACATCAAGGTGTTCAAGAGCTTGATTTGAAGGTGAGTTATGATTATTTTTAGTTTTATTACACAATGTCTTTAGATTCTCTTACTTCTTCTTCTTGTTCTCCTTTTCTCTCAATTTAAAATGATTCTTTGTCACCCATACACCTTAGTGTAGTAACAAAGATGATTAATAGGTCCTTAACACAAAAGATCGTGATTTACGAAAGGGATTAATCGTGTTCAATAATTTTCTTGTTTGTTCTTGATTTTTATTTCCAATACATTCTTACGGTTTAATTCTTCTACTACTTCATCTTTTTCATTAATAGGAGATATTCGTTGCCGCTCATACACCTTAGTGTAGCAACGGAGATGATCACACGAACCTCAACACATAAGATCATGATTTACCAAAGGGATTGATTGTGTTTAAGGTTTTCAAACTTGTTATTCTTAAATCAATATCATAGTATAATATGATGATATATAACTTAATTTATAATAATTTTATGTCCAAAAATCTTTTCAATCAAAACCATGATAAAAACCCTTCGTAGTTTACATCTATGCAAATTTCAGATTTTGTCCAGAAACTTACATCAACTTTAAACGACCTTAACTTATTCCAAAACAGACTCAAATGACATGTTTCCTTTTTTGAAAATTATTTTCTTTGAGAAAGCTTTCTAACCCCACTGATCGCATCAAAAAATTCAACCGTTTAAATCCGGAAATAGCCCACGCAAGTAAAGTGCGCAGAATTGCTCGGGTTCTTGATAGGCTGTTTTGTGTCACGGTTTTTAATGGGTTAGAAATATCAATAAAATCTAAATTTTTGTATATGATTTAGTTAAGATATTTAGTCAAAGATCTGGAAATTTTTATCCTTTAATTATTTTTCCTTCATATTTCAAAGTATCTTATAAAAATAGAAACTCAATCTAAAATTTATTATGTTTCACAAAAGTTTTGTTTTTGATCTTTTGTTATATTTTTAAGTCTTGCATATCAAAACATCAATTTAAAATCTCTTTTAGTAGCACCATTAAGTTTGAAACTAACTAAAACCTTAATCAATAGGGCATCCCACATTCGGTTGTTCGGTTCAAGTCATTTCTCAAATATTATAAGGCAAGATTCATAGCCCATTTATAACTTTTTGGGGAATACGTGTATCATATCATTCTCAAACTTGTTTTTACAAATTAAATCATTACAAACTCATTCTACTTGGAAACTTTAAACATAAAACACAAGTTACTTATTCATTCATCGTAAAAGCCCTCTCATTTTAAGCCAACGGTAGTGGATCCATTGGTGTGACAAACCCGTTCGAATCCCGGTTAGGGGTTTGGGCGATCGAAATCCGACACATTCATGGGTTACATGCCATTAGGGTTGGTTGTGGACTCTTGTGTTGTTTATCTTTCCTGTAAATGATTTGCTTTTGAATTGTACATCTTTGCTCATTCTTATATGCTTTAAAAAAACCTATGTTTTTACCAATTTTATGTTGACCCATTTTCTTTACATGTTTTCAAGTAATTAGACTAGGGTTTCAAGACTTGCTCACTTAGGATGCTTGAACCTAGTTTTAATAAAATATTTTTCTTTTTTGTTTATTTGGTTGGTTTTGAGAACAATGATGTAAACTATTATTGATTAATTATATTTAATGCCTTAGTATTTTGCTCATACCATGTGTGATGACAATATTTGATTTCGTTGCACCTAGGAGTTTCCGCTTTAGCCGGGGTGTGACAGATTGGTATCAGAGCCTTGGTTATAGAGAATTAGGTAGCTAGTAGTTGACCTAGACTATAACTGCAGGACCGGTGAAGGGGGTCAATGTAATAGTTTCACAGTGTTAGGAGAGTTTTAGAACACTTAACAAATCAAATAGGGAACTGGCTTATGATAAAATAAAGAACACAAGTAAAGTACAAAACAAGAACAAGATAATATGGTTTTCAAGAATGATGTACATTGCTCTCAAGTTCTTACAAAGTGTTACGAAGCTTAAAGAAAATGACAAGTACTTGAGACACTTTACATTACATCCTATAGCCGGCCATACTTTGAAGGCCAGCTGGAACACTAATCTAGGCAATAAAATCAATGTAAAGTCAAAAGGCAGATTGCCTTTTGACTAGTGACTATGACATGTCACAGCTCACATCCTTATCCAATACAAAAAGGATAAAAGTACAAAAGTAGAAAGTTACAGACTCTAATACCTTTATCTACAGGTGACAAAAGTTAGAAAAGACTTTGTCTTGAAGCTTCGGAAGATTTCACCTTTGGCTTTGGAAGAAATGGTTTTTGGCTTCGGAAGATTTGATACTTAATGAATTTTATTGAGTTGTATCAAATCTTTCGAAGTAACTTTCCTTGTACTTCACATCTGCATGCTTAGAGCTTTTTGGTTGCATCAACTTCTAAGTATGCTCTTACAAACTCCCCCTAGGCTGATGCTACCAAAACTGAAGGAGCACTTTGAATCTTAATCTTCATCTGTTGACAATCCTTATCAAAATCAAGACCATTCCCTTCATCATCAGTTGGTTAGAATTCCTTAGACTTTCAAAAGACCTCATCATGTCATAGAGATCATGCAGAGGAAGATCAAGTATGTTTTGGTAGAAGTACACATCTTGACCTCCTTGATCTCTAGAGACATACAATCTGTCTGGGTTAGTATCAGCCCAAGACAGGATGGGTCTCTCAACAACAAAAGGCTCTACAATTAGTGGACTTTGTTGAGCAGCTTCTTCTTGATCACCCTTAGGATGTTCTAACCCATCCTGAGGTGCAAAGGTGGATGCCTTGGAGCTCTTCTTCTTCTTGTCCCTTCTGATGGCCATCCTTTTCCTCTTTTTGTATTTTAACTGAGGAGGCTGGTCTTGAGTAGATTTCCCTAGTTTCTCCTCCTGAGTTGGGTCGTTTTCCTTCATAGATTAAGAAAGAGAGGGTTCAGGACCCTATTTTGGGTTAAAAGATAAAGCTTGCTGAGATGCAGCACTAGGTCCTGATTGAGTTGTCTTTTGTGGTTCAACCTTGACCTCAGCTTTAGGTGTAGCCTGACTTGGTGGAGAATGAAAGTCAACCAGCACATCGTTCTTGATCTTCTGCTTGATCACTCTAATGTGCTCATCCACGGTGGATAGAGACATTGGACCAAGTCTTCTTTCGGAGAACCCATACAGTTTCAAGAAACTCACCATCTACTGTTTGTCAACAGACTTCTTTTGATTAGATCTGATGGTGGCTCTTCACTTTATAGCCTCTTCCTTCATCTTCCTCAGCAGCTTTTTGCTCTTTCAGCACTTCTTGCTCAAGCTGCTTGAGGTATTCAAATTCTATATACTCATAGGACAGGAGAAGCAGATCTTCTGCCTGATAGAGGCATGTAGCACTCAAGTAGGTTATCAGGTTTTGCCTATCTTGTTCCCTACCTACTTGAGTTTCTTGTTTAGTGGCCACAGCCTCTGCCTCTGGGCTTTCTTGAACTGGGGAGAGGGTAGGAGCTTTGTAAAATCTTTTTCTTCTTCTTTCTTTTTTGATTTTGAGGAGCAATGCTGCATCCTCAGCTACCCTCCTCTCTTTTAACACTTCAATGTTAGCTAGTTCATTTAATTCTTCTAAGGGAAGAGAGATGATTTCATCTAAGTTGTAGTTCCTATACCCCAGATAGTTCAATTTGGCTGCTCTCAACTCATCCTCTTGGGTTTTTGGCCTGGGGGCAGCCCTAATTGTAGCTTCCATAAAGCCAGGGGTCCCACTTGAACTCTCTCCCCTTGCATTCCTCTTCCTCGCTCTCTTCCTCCTTAATCTCCTTAGAGGTCATCTTCCTTTTCCCTTTGTCAGTCACTGGCCTGTATGACTTAGGGTGGAGAGAGCTTTGGTCTTCATTGCTTGGTGTAGTACTTGAGCTCTTGCTAGATAGAGGCTGTGAGACACCTTCTCCGGTTGGTGCCTCACTAAGAGTACCAGGTGCTAAAGCAGTTCCTGTCTCAAGGTTCACAAGCTCAACTACTACGCCTTCAACCAAGGTTTCCCCTTCGAAGCTAATCTTAGGATCTGACTCAGTATCCAGTTGACCAACAGTCTTGCCTGCTAGCCTCTATCTATATAGTCTGGACCTGTTCTTGGACTCTTCAAGCACCCTTTCTTGAATTCTCTTTGCTAACCTTGTAGGTTGCCTGCTTTGACTTGGATTGGTAAATAGCAGATCAACTATAGAGAAGCTCTCATAGTATCTTAGGTTTTGGAAATTGAATACCTTTTATTGTCCCTGAGATCTAGAGAGTATTAGGGCTCTTCTGTCAGTGTCATACCTCCATCCTACTAATGGATTTTTAGCAGGGTAAGATGGGGTAGACGTAGCCCTTGGTATGCCCTCCTCAAATAGGCTTTGAATCAGGGCTTCCATATTAATGTAGGCCTGTGGAGGTTGTTGAGTATGGACAACTGCAAGTGAGGGTGGTGAATGCTCTATGTCCATACTCTAGGCAGAACTCCCAGGTTCTGTGATTGTTGGTTGGACTTTCTCCCCCTTTTTGGTAGCATCACCCTCTTGCATTGGGGAGCTAAGGGTTAGGTCCACCATATCCATAGGTTCTTGTGGACCTGGTTGAGTTAGCCTGACGGGTCTCTCAACTAACTTGCCCTTGAGATCGGTGATCTCAAGTTGCTCGTCACTAGCCTTTGGAAGATAACCACTTGAGATTCCAGGTGACTTACCTTTGAAACTAAATAGGTGTAGATGTCAGAAAGTTTTTCCACCTTTAGTTGCAGACTCTGTTGGACTATTTAAAGATGATACTTACCAAAACCTAAGTGCCGAATCTCATGATGATTATCAAAACCGACACGGTGAAAATCAAAGAAAATTGACCAAAGTCAAACTTTGTCAACCGTGGTCAAAGTAAACAGTCAACATCAGCAGTCTTCCCGAATGACGTCAGCCACCCGGCTGTCATGCATCAGTAACAGATAATTTATCAGACTTGGAACAATATTAGTGTAATCAATAGGGCTTAAATGTAATTTTGTTCATTTATATAAAGAGTATAAATAGACTACGTGTAGTCATTTTATACTCTAAGCATGGCTAAGCATTGTAAGCACTAACAATAACAAAGTAGAGAGAATTAGTCTAGTGAGAGAGACAATTAGGTTAAGTGTGTGTGAGAGAGAATTTTCTTACAAACTCCCTTTGTAATCTCCTAGCATCATCATCCATATGAATGAATGAAATATTTATGAATATGTTTTCTTGATTGTTCATCACTCATTCATCATCATACATTAAATCTTGCAACAGATCTTCACTTGAAATCATCAACGGGTCTATGAGATTCCGCGTATTGAATTTCAACAGTTGGTATCATAGCCTTGGCTCCTTGTTCTTCAAATTTTTCTCAAAAATTTGAACCACAAGTTTGATCTACAAATTGTTGTTGTTTTTTTGATGAAATCAAGCTACCATTAGCTTGGATTTGTTATTTCATGAAGATCTGCAAGTTTTCACATCAATTGAAGTTCATTTGAGCCATTAATTTGAAGATTTAAGCAAACTTGTTCTTCAAGTCTTCAAATGCTCATGAACATGAATTTTGGTTTTGTTGTTGTTTGATTGAATTTAAGCTTCTAATATCTTTAGTTTGTGATAACTAACACATTTGCAAAGTTTCATATCAATTGAACAAACACAATTCTTGAATTTGAAGATTTTTGAAAATTTTGTGTTCTTGAGAAAAGTTCACTGTTCTTAAGGAAAAATCATCAAAATCATGAATCTGGTGTTGTTTAACTAAAATTGATAGTGGTTTTAGCTTAGAAACATCAAGTCTAAGGTTTGTTTATCATACAAAACATCCAAATCATTCAATTTTGAACATTGATTCCCAGATCTGAGTTTTTGTTCTTCTTGGTGTTCTTCATGTGTTCATCATCTAAGTCCGAGTTTAGGTGATGATTATATGAAATTGATTGTTGTTTTAGCTTAGAATCTCTCATCTATAGCTATTATACCATTTGATTTTATCAAACTCCATCAGAAATCCAAGAATCAAAAGTTTGTTCATTCAAGAACATGATGTTTGACTTTTCAAAGTCAAACTGTTTTGAAATCTCAAAATTCAACCAAATTCATGATTTAATCCGGATTTTGATTCGTGTGTTCATCATTCAATCATTCAAGAATCATTCAACAATTATACATACAACAATTTGTGTATTTAAAACTAAAATTTTATTCATAATCAAAGTTTACAAAGAATACACAAATTACACTTGAATTTGATTTTTGACCAAGTGTTCTAATTCCACAGCTGATGCACTAGTTCCACAGCTGACAATCTTCATCAATTTTGCAACCAAGGGTCCAAAGCTGATGTGTTACTTTCACAGCGGATACAATAAGTCCACAGCTAACAAACATTCATTTTTCTAAGTGTTCATAGCTGGTGAAGAAAAACATCCACAACTGATGTGTTAAATTCCACAACGAACATACACATCGGTCCTCAGCGGATACACTCACTCATCCTCATCCACTGCAGACATATACCATCAGTCCAAAGCGGACGAGTAAACAAACACCTCAAAGCAGACAAAATAGTCCACAGCGGACACAACAGTCCACAGCGGACGTTCATCTGCCCACAGCGGACGTTCATCTGCCCACAACGGACGTTCATCTGCCCACAGCGGACGTTCATACGTCCACAACGGACGTTCATACGTCCACAGCGGACGTTCATCTCTCCACAGGGGACGTGTAACTTCGCAGCAGACAGAAACAAACTTTGTCCATAGCGGACTAGATGAATCAGACACAAACAGGTCTACAGCGGACGTGTAAGTAACTCCACAACAGACGTTGAAGAAACATAAGGTACACAACGGACGGCTAAACATCACCACCCACAGCATAACGCACCTACAACTGATTCAATAATCAGTCACAGCGGACATTTATCACGTCCACAGCGCACATTAAACCCACAACTCGGTCCACAGCGGACGAGTAAGAAAACTCTACAGCAGACGAGTAAAAAGCTTCATAACGGACACACTCATTTACATTTGTCCACAGCAGACAAGTAAAGAACAAGAGCATACACAACATTGTCCATAGTGGACATTCAAACCATAGCGGACGAGTAAATACCAAGAACATACAATTTTTCTAAGTATTCATAGCTGTTGTGTAACAACCGGATTCTAGGTCCTACTTTAAACCTTAATATAATCTAGCAGTATTTCATTTAATTATTAATATTGTTTTCTTCTTCCATGTTAATTGATTTCATGCTTAATTGCCTTGAAGATTCCACTATGTCCAGTCTTAGTCTAGAAATTATTAAGTGATTCTAGAAATATTAAATCTACACTAAAAATTAGAGTTATAAATTAAACAATGATATGTGTGTATACATACACATTTTTGGCACACATACATGTATATGTAACATTACACTTGGAAACTTGTAAAACTAAAATTTACCATCTTATACACTACACTACAATTTATAAACTTTACAAAAAAAATTAGAATAACACCCTCCCCCACTCAAATCGGCCACCCCCTCTTCCCCCAATCACCTCCCTCCCTTGAACCCCACAAACCCCCCTTCACACTCCATCCCTTCCCTCATTTCCCCATACATACAAAATTCACTCTCATCTTCCTCCTCTCTCTAACTCATGAATTCTCTCCCTCTCCTCTTCAAAATTCTGCAATTTCTTCTTCATTTCCAGCCAAGTTCGAGAGCCACCTTCAAGCACAACACCGATTACTACAAGCTCAAGCTAGGAGGTGACCAAAAGGTTGAGTTTCTTGCAAGAACTTACAAAATCCAATAATTTTCAGCACCAAATCAAGATTCAACAGCCCATCAACTCTTGGAGTCAACCTAAAAACGTTACATCCTCAAAGTGTAAGATTCAACTCAACCGAATAAAGCCATTCTTTTGATTTTCTCCACTTTTCTACCATAAATCTCACTCTTGTTGTTTGAAACAGAAACTTGCGGCCAAACCAATGTTTTTGAGGAACTCAAAACTTCACACAAGGTATCTTTTGAAGGTAGATCGTGAACCATGGTTGGTGCACTTGTTTGCACCCCCCTAAAAACCCCATTTTTCATGTGTTTTAACACCAATAACCCACTCGTGTTGAAAAGCCCCTCAAACTATGTTAAAATCTACCCAAAAACAGTTTATGAACATCATAATAATCTGGATTAAAAGTTACAAAAAGGTTTGGTGACGTTTATGCTCAAACTATGATGATTACACGTGCAAATGATGTAAAACACCCTCTAAAAAGCAACAACGGTGCTATGTATGTAAAATCTTTAAACTAATGTTCATTTCCAGTGTTTTAATGATTTTAAATGTATAAAAAGCTGTGGTGTTTGCTGGATATGTAAAAAGGATGGAAAAATAGACTTAATGGGCTTATTTAGTGACCCGAAAAGTGGTAAAATCCAAAGATATGACCAAATCTTAAAAGATTTAAAGTTTAAAACTTTCAAGGCCCTAAAATAAGTATTTTAGTGTAAAATATAGAATTTGGTGAATTATTGGGTTGATATGTGATTTCTCTGAATTTATTTAACAAAAATAAGCCTAAACCGGGAGATTTTTAGATAAATTTTAAAAATAGTGTAACAAGCCTAAAAGAAATAAATTCATGTTGTTTAAGTAATTTAGGAAACCCTAAGATAATATTTTGGTGGAAAATTGAAAGAAAACGGATTAGGTTGTTCGGTTTCCGGTAAAAACGAGTTTTAACGGTTTATTGTAGAAACGAAGCTTTTTGCTCAAATAACCCAAAAACTTCTTTTAAAACAGATTATAATCTTTGTTGTAAGTCCTTAAAAATTTATACTTGAGTGTTATGGTTTGAAATTAAAAGATTTAAAACTACGTGCTTAAATTATCGGTTTTACCGTAACCGGTAACTCAAATTTTGGGTTTTAAATTCCTCAAACTAAATTCTGAAAAAATTGGAGTTTCAACAGGCCTAAAATTAATATAAAAACTTCTAAGAACTAATAAGATCCATATTGGGTCAAGAAATGAAAGAAAGCAAACTTTTGGATCAAAATTGTAAATTTTAAAACTTGAGAGACCAAAGTGTAAATTTTGTAATTATCACTGAATTTAAATAATTATATGACCAGAAGCTTTTGGTAAACTTAATGTTATATTAATAAGTTTGTAAGAATCATAAACACTTGTCATTCATATGCTAAAACCCTAGCTTTCCTAAAAAATGAAACTTTTTGACGCAAACTCCTAAGAAATAAAGCCACATGAACTTATGACCATAAAATGCACCTAGTTACACCTATAATAGTCTAAGAACATATAGCTTACTACTTGTTCCTTGATGATAGGGTGGTAGGGCTTGAATCTTTTCTGTGATTGAAGAACCGTTGATAAACCTAAGGTGAGTTTTAGTGTTACCTTTTTACTACTATTTTGGAATGAAGCATGCTATGTTTGGACAAAAATCATTTATGTGCCATTATTTGATACTTATATGTTGTGGTTAATGTTAGAACCTGCACTTACTTGCATCATAATCATTAATTTTTGGTGAACCGCTTGTTTTATATGGGTAGATCTACTTGGGGAATCCCCCACACACAGTGCCTTCCGTCATAACCCAATGACATAATAGGAAAGGTACCACACTGAGATCCTGCAGGGTCGTTTGTGTCATGTGAGAGGTTTTATAAGATACTATGGTGTATCACTCGGCAGGTATGGTACACTGTTTGAGGCTCAGTTCTCCCTATGGGTTAACCGGTAATAACACAAGTTTAGAAGAGGCTAGCCGGGACTGAGTGCAGGGTTGATTATGACCCCCACAATAGTGATACTTATGTTTTTAAAATTAACTTATGGATTCTAAAGAGTCGTTTTGTTTTTAAACTTTAAGCACTTGAACTCACCAACTTTATAGTTGACACAAAATCCTTTTGAGCATGTTTCAGGTAACCCTTGATGGAAGCTTGGGTTACGTTGGAAACCTTTTATGGATGGCCTAGCACCGTGACTACCAATGGCATTACTTGAAAATTAAAACATTACTAGATAATTGGATTGATGTTGTTAAAATTATGGATATTTTGTAATGGGTGTTACTTTATGTTTGGGCAAGACTTTCATAGCCTGGATTTGCTATTTAAATGTAATGCCATGTGATTTCTCCCCTTGCGTGCTCTTGAGATGGTTAGTTTCCGCTGCCATGTATTTTGCCAGTTTGTGACGTCCCACCCCCTTTGGGCCCCGGAGGTTTATCAAGGACTTCTCACGAATTGTACAGCCACTAACCGCTCTAACCAAAAAGGATACAGCCTTCACATGGGGAAAGGAGCAGAACAAAGCATTTGAATTACTCAAGAAGAAGTTATGCAGTGCACCTATCCTTGCCCTACCGGAAGGCGTTGAGGATTTCGTAGTTTATTGCAACTCCTTGCGTCAGGGGCTGGGATGTGTGTTAATACAGCGAGACAAGGTGATTGCTTATGCGTCTAGACTGTTAAATGAGCATGAGAGAAACCACACTACTCATGATCTAGAACTGGGTCCTGTGGTGTTTGCACTCAAAATGTGGAGACACTATATCTACGGTATCAAGTGCGTTATTTACACTGATCATAAAAATTTGCAACATATTCTTGATCAGAAGATGTTAAACATGCGCCAGAGAAGATGGGTAGAGTTTTTAAGCTATTACGAATGTGAGATTCGTTACCATCCAGGCAAGGCAAATGTGGTGGCGGATGCATTGAGTAGAAAAGAAAGGGAAAACCCCTTTGCGTCCTTGCCTTGAGGATGAGCGTCTATACTAGCCTTATCGCTAGATTAATTGGAGCACAAAGGGAAGCCCTGAAGGAGGAGAAACTAGCTGAGGAGATGCTAACGGGAATGGAAAAACATTTAAAAGTAAGTAATGATGGGTTGTATAAGTATGAAGGAAGGACTTGGGTACCGAAATATGGAGGAATTAGAGAGATAGTCCTAAATGAAGCCCATAAATCTAGATATTCGGTTCACTCAAGAAGTGACAAAATGTATCAAGACTTAAAGATTCTCTTTTGGTGGCCCGGATTAAAGAAATCCATCACCCCTTATGTGGGGAAATGTCTAACATGTGCGATGGTAAAAGCCGAAAACCAAAAACCGTTAGGAACTTTACAACAGCCCGAAAAATCCTAGAGTGGAAATGGGATAACATTATGATGGATTTTGTTACAAAGTTACCAAGAACCTTTCGAGGGCATGATGCTATTTGGTAATAGTGAATAGGCTTACCAAATCAGCTCACTTCCTACCTATTCGAGAAGACTAACACTTATCGAAGTAGCACAACTATACTATGAAGTAGTGACCAGGCATGGAGTACCACTATTGATTATCTCAGACCGTGATAGTTGCTTCACTTCACAATTTTGGAGGTCCCTCCAACAAGCTTTGGGGACCTTACCACCCTCAAATCGACGGGCAAAGTGAAAGAACCATTCAGACCCTGGAGGACATGTTAAGAGCTTGCGTGATCGACTTTGGTGGAAGTTGGGATAACCACCTTCCCCTAGTGGAGTTCTCTTACAATAATAGTTATCATGCAAGTATAAAAACAGCTCCGTATGAAGCCCTATATGGTAGAAAGTGTCGATCACCATTAAACTGGAATGAGATTGGTGATAGCCAAGTAATGGGACCCGATATCATAATGGAAACCACAGACAAAATATTTAAGATTATGGAACGATTTAGAGCAGCCAGAGATCGTCAGAATAAATACACCAACAGAAGATGAAAGCCCCTGGAATTTCAAGTGGGTGATAGAGCGATGTAAAAAGTCGCACCATTGAAGGGCGCAGTCAGGTTTGGCAAGAAAGGAAAGCTAAGCCCAAGATACATCGGACCATTTGAAATTTTGTCAAGGGTTGGCCCGGTAGCATACCAATTAAGGCTACCTCAAGATTGAGCTACATACATAACACTTTTCGTGTGTCTAACTTGAAGAAGTGTCTCGTAGACAAAGCCTTGGAATTACCATTAAAGGAGGCCAGAATAAATAACAAGTTGAACTTTGTGGAGGAGCTTATAGAGATTACTGACCGAATGGTCAAGAAACATAGGCGAAGTCGCATACCTAGGGTTAAAGTAAGATGGAACTCTAGACGAGGAAGCTTGGAAGCTTATAGAGTTGACACAAAATCTTTTTGAGCATGTTTCAGGTAACCCTTGATGGAAGCTTGGACTACGTTGGAAACCTTTTATGGATGGCCTAGCATCGTGACTACCAATGGCATTACTTGAAAACTAAAACATTATTAGACAATTGGATTGATGTTGTTAAAATTATGGATATTTTGTAATGGGTGTTACTTTATGTTTGGACAAGACTTTCATAGCCCGGATTTTTTATTTACATGTAATGCCATGTGATTTCTCCCCTTGCGTGCTCTTGAGATGGTTAGTTTCCGCTGCCATGTATTTTGCTAGTCTGTGACGTCCCACCCCCTTGGGGCCCTGGGTGTGACATGTTAAAGAAAAACATTCACAGCGGACGCTTAAGAAAGCCCACAGTGGATGCTTAAGAAAATCCACAATGGAAGTTGAATCATCACGTCCACAGCGGACACACTCTGCCACATCTATCCACAACAGACATTAGAAAAAACTCCCACGTCCACAGCAGACATTGGACAGCACAACTCCGTTCGCAGCACCTACAGCGAACGAGTAAACATCACAACATCGAAAGTTTGTTCTCAGAAGATTTGAGAACTTCATTTTGACTTCCTATTGATCCAGATACATATAATTCAAAAGAGTTGAGTTACTCTTAATCAAGTCACAAAATCATTAAATTTTAATTAAGAAGATCAAAATATTGTTTCTTTTAAATTAAGCTAGATTAATCTTAGTCTAGCTTAACTAAATTGTAATTGAACCGAGTTATCTTTTTAATTAAGCACGATCTAATTAAATTGAGTTTTGACATTCTTTGGATTCAATTAAATTTTAAAAATTTGATTTTGTTTGAAACACAAAAACAATTGTTAAATCATTTTTGTTTTTAAACATAATGGAAATTTTAACATCATTCACTAACATTTGTGTTTCAAGAAACCGAGCTGTCTTTCTTGCTACAGGTAGAAAGAGGTTTCAAGAAAAGCAAACCAAGCTATTGAAACCAACCAAACAATAGCAGCAAATTAAACAAAAGCTGCAACCAACCAAATAACAACAGCATATCAAACAATAACAACAATTCACTCTTTGACAAGACAAATATTCAGTTGTACATCAGTCACATTGAGAAAGAACTGATGCATTTACATTTATGTGATCTTGCAAACTCAACAACACATTGTCTAATGATTTGATCAAATGCAGGTTAGAGATGGAACAATCTCAAAGAAATGATCAAGCACAAATCAAGACGTTGAATAAACAAAACATCAGTTTAGCTCAGGAGATGAACCAGTTGCAAGACAAAATGGTTCAACAACAAATCAAACTAGAAGAGTTCACTGCCAAGCTTGCAAAAGCCACAAACAACAACAACACAAACATTCCTCCATTGCCTGAAATTCCTGAAGACAGAAAGATCAATCTATGCTTATTAGCATGCATAGATGAAGTACAAGCATATCGGAAATATTGCAACAATCTAGCATACATGATAAAGGAGGAAAGAGCTTCACGTGCAGAGGAACTACAAACTTCTGCTAATCAAATCAGTTCACTAGATAAAGAAGTTAATAACTTGCTTAAAGAAAACCACAAGCTGAATGCTCATGCAACTGAACTCTCTGTGAAGTTAACAAACACAAAGGCTGAAGTTGAAGCCAAAATATCAGAAGCAAGTACAACCAAAATAGTCAATAACTTGCAACATTACATTGAGTGTCTAAATCAAGCAATCAATACAGAAAAGGCTACAAATGTAGAATTAAAGATACAACATAAAGCCTTTGAAGATAAAATCAATTCTCTGCTAAAGGATGTTGACAAACTCCTTGGAGAAAGATTTAGTCTTCAAGCTCAAGTTACAAGCCTCACTAAGTCTCTAACAAAGACAAAAGCAGATCATGCATCAACAGAAGTTGAACTAGAGAATTTAAAGCTGACTGCTAGCAAGTTGGAAGAACTACTTGATGCATAAAGAGATCAAAAGAAGAGTGCTAGAACTACATACCATGTTGTTCCTCCTCCTTACAATGATAACTACATAGAAATGCCAACTTCAATGACAAGTCCAGTCAAAGAAGATTAAAAAATGCATGTTCATCCACCATCCACTATCACTCAAATCACTTCTCCTGAAACAGCATCAAAGCTGTACCTTAAACCAGAATCACCATAGAATGAAACCTTTCATTCTTGTGATTGTCAAGATGGAGATCCTACAAGTGCTATAAGTGACGAAGAAACCAACCAACCAAACAAAGCAACATTAGCATGTACTAACCATGTCATTGAAGAAATCAATCCAAAACAAACACAGCCACAAAAATCCAAAGTAGCAAAGCCTGACAACAAACAAAAGGCTATGGTTCTCTATGAGAAATTCAAACCAGCTGGATTTCCTGAACCAGAATTAACAAAGGCCGAACTAAAGGCAAAGATTAAGATGGAGTTAAAGAATAAGAAGAAGCCTGAGGTATAAGAAATCAAAGAACATGTCAAGAGGAAGAAAACCAAATCTAAAAGAAAGAAGAAAAATTAGACCAAGTCTTCTACACCTGATCCAAGCCAACCATCAACCTTAAAAGCTACATTAGAAACTCCAAAACAATAACCAATTCTCTACAAGACATGCAATTCAGATTCACACAACACGTCTGAGTGTAAAAACACTGAGAGTGATACATATATATGTCCTCACAAGAGAAAGCAAAAAAAATAACCAAGACAATAGGCTGTGAAGTTCCAATCAAATCCAACTTCATCATCCAAGCCTAAGGGAAGAAGATCCAGACCTATTCCTCACTGCTTAAATTGTGACTTGGAGAATCATACCACTTCAGAGTGTTCATATAACAACTCTCCAACATCATAACATAGAAGAGGTCAAAGATCTTATCATCTATCAGAGTCGTACTCACCGAGATCGAAGCATGAGTACTACAACAAATGTCATAGCTACTCTTCTCCTCGATCACATCGGCATGGGTATGATTTTAAACATTATGATATTCATGATTATTGGGCACCAACACATTATCCTAGGTCATACACATAATATAAGTATGACAGATATAGGAATAATACTTGGCATAATGGATATCATAGAAGATTACATCCATCAAATTATTATAATCATGATTATAATTATTATGATGAATATGATCACATGCCTAGAAGAAACAAACATGATCAATGACACAAATCCTTTGCTATCCTCCACAAAACTTTCAAAAGTAAACTAGATATTCTAAACCAACCAAAAGATTTTTAAAAGCCAAAAACAAAAGCAAGTCACAGTATAAAGAAAACAATTTCAGGAGGTGAATCTGATACATCATCAGTTAAAGCAAAATCATACACATACCAGCAAGTCACATATAAAGATGCTAATGGGCAGCTCACGACAGTAATGGCCTGGGTTGAAATATCTAATTGATTTGCTAGTGTTTTAGCGACAGTTATGGAGGCCTATCAACACAAGAAAAGTTAGTAGTGGCTGATCCCTTCCAGTGACAGGAACGTTCTTCCTGCTCATGTTGTTTATGATGCAACTGAGCCAAATAGAGTAGAAATTAACCATGATTCAATGCGGACATCAATTATTCATAGAAACTAAGATGGCAATGCAAGAAACAACTGATGTTTCATTCCATCTGCTTAGTCTGATTACATTGCTATATGGACTAACTGTTGATGACCTCTATTAATTTGATAACACATATGCCATTTCTTTATTTTCTTAAAACCAATAATCCTAAAAAGAAATTAGAAAATCAAGAAAAAACCACAAATACTACTATTGAATCTTCCTGTATTTACATGAGAAATGATAGTACACTTATCTACTATCTTCTACATCTGTTTTTACAGATAAGTAAAGACTGACAAGGCTCTGTTTGATATTTCAGTAGGCTCGGCTTGGTTTCAAGATAAGCATATTTGTGATGAACTAAATCAATATGCATTGTGGACCAAACCCTCTTAGGGTATTGGTAAGCAATGACTTTTCCAAGTGTTTGCTTGTGTGGTTACCTAAACACACCATGCTAAAATGGTTTATAAATTTCTCATTGATAAAAGTATCTATTTCTCCTTTGTTGTATGTAAATACAGACCTAAAGTAAACATAAGGACAACTTCTGTTGTGTTGGGCACAGACCTAGTTGACCTTGCACTAAAAGTGCTCATGCATGCCAAAAAAGGCAAAGAAAAGAATCCTAATGTGGATCAAAGCTAAAAGAATCCCAATGAGGATCAACTTTCTAAGTGAAGTGTAAAAGAATCCCAAAGTGGATCATATCATGAGAATTTATACTCTAAGTAGCCTACTTCAAATTGTGATAAAGTTCCACATTGCATTTTATGAGGAGGGTTATTCTTCAATATTTCTGAGTGTGGGGTACTCAATTAGCATATCTAATCAAACCTAAAGATGATAATATCACAAAGTGTTGAAAATAGATCCTTGCATGAGTTTAAGTGGACAAACATACTTATAATCAACTTTGTTCTTTGTCTATGTCTATTCCAACTTTAAATTCTTAGATGTAGAGGATTTTAGATTAGTATGATCTCATTGCAGTTGAAGGATTCATGATTGTAAATATCATAATTTTGAAAAATCTAAAATTCCAAGAAGATTTGTCATTTCTAGTATTTTTCTTAGTTTTGGCAGATTTACATGTATTATTGATTTAGGAGTGAAACTTCCATGCAATACCTCTACCGAGAGGATTTAGACTTTTGCAGGTGATGAATTGCACAACATGCTTGAGTTTCTCATTCAGTTCAAGATGTCAAGTGAACACTCCTGCTTCCTTCAAAGATCTCCTGCCAGTTGCTGAGAACTAAGAATCCTCCTCTTGGTGTCTCATACACAAAAGTTCCTCACCCTCTAAAGATTTTGTTGAGGGAGAGTATATGTCAAGTCTAAAGAATGTCTGACTTCTCCTTCACTTCTGAAGTTGAGATAAAGCTACTGATATTGCTACATGTGCAATCCACAATGTATGCAAATAGGTGCATTTTCAAGTCTTCAAAATAAGACTAGAAGATCAAGCTGATGAAACATCCATCAAGTGCTGAAAACAAAGTCTTTATGTGCCAAAACAAAGTCTATTTCTCAATGCCTTTTTCTAAAGCTTATAAGAAGATGCTACCAGAAAGGAAGAGAAGACTGCAATCCGAGACTGCACATCAATCAACATCCAAGGTTTTGATAATCATGAGGTTTTGGTAGCATCATCTTAGGGGGAGTATTATTGGACTATTTGAAGATGATACTTACCAAAACCTAAGTGCCGAATCTCATGATGATTAACAAAACCGACACGGTGAAGCTTTGCTGAAAATATGATCAAAACGGAGAAAATTGACCAAAGTCAAACTTGGTCAACCGTGGTCAAAGTCAGCAGTCAATATCAGCGGTCATCCCGAATGACATCAGCACCCAGCAGTCAAGCATCAGCAACAGAAAATTTATTAGACTTAGAACAATATTTGTGTAATCAATAGGGCTTAAATAAAATTTTGTTCATTTATGTAAAGAGTATAAATAGGCTAAGTGTAGTCATTTTATACTCTAAGCATTGCTAAGTATTTGTAAGCACTAACAATAACAAAGTAGCAAGGATTAGTCTAGTGAGAGAAACAATCAGGTTGAGTGTGTGTGAGAGAGAATTTTCATACAAACTCCCTTTGTAATCTCCTAGCATCATCATCCATATGAATAAATGAAATTTTTATGAATATGTGTTCTTGACTAGTCATTATTCATTCATCATCATATATTAAATCTTGCAATAGATCTTCACTTGAAATCATCAATAGGTCTGTGAGATCCCGCATCACAGATCTAATAAACGGAAACAATACGATTGCAATATTCAATCCATCGATTATCGATTTCAACAGACTCCCCTCATCTTCATTAGAAGAATCATACAGGTGAGAGAAGAGGACCAAAGTCTTCTTCCTCACCACCATCTTGGGGTTCTTGGCTGTTGGATTTCCCTAGCACACTGACAGCTTCAATAGAAGTGTCAATGGGCTAGGGTGCAATGGTTGAGGTCTTAATGACGTAATCACTTTCAACGGTGAGAGCCTCTTCTATATGGATTTCCTGATCATGTTTAGGAAGGTCCACCTCAGTTGGGGGTGGATGATTTGGGCTATATATGGGTGATTCAAGAGCAATCATTTCTCCTTGAGAAGGGGTGGAAAAGAGAGACTCATGGTACTCACTAAATCCTATATCATTATTATCATAGAATTGGAGGTCAGGGATGGGTTGGTTTAAGTCTAATGGTTGGGGATGGTAGCTTTCCCCTTAAGGTTGATCACTTGAGTTTTGATACTCAAGGTGATGGCTTAAGGCTTGGGTAATGAGCTCATCAGGCTGAGCATGAGGAACCTCAGCACTAATCAAAGAAATAAAGGAGTGGTCTACTCCTCAAAGGGAGTGAGAGCTCTTGTTTCCACTTCCTCCTACATGCTACTCAACTTGAGTAGACTGAGCAGGGGTTCATTTGTATTTTTTGGTGTTAGTGATGGTTATTTGTGGTTGTGTGGATGGTGCAGAAGTAGGTGTGGGTTTAACATTGGCTAGTGCTACCAAGTTGTCACCTTGAGCAATGAGCTCTAAAATTTTTGGGACCAATGCTATTTCTATCCCTGAGGAGCCAACAATGCTTATTCTCATTATTTTGAAGATGTCGGGCTTCATCTATCCTAATTTAAGAGTATTACTTGTCCCCCTTAACTGTGAGCCTAGTTCATAGTTAAGAATGTGTTGAACATATCTAGGGAACATATAGTACTCTAAGGAGTCCAAGTTTGCAAGCAAGTTTGTATATACAAACTGTGAATACTTAAACTTGACCCTTTGAACCATCTTATGGACTATATAGGATAAGTCCTTAGGAATTTGGTACCAACATTTATGCTTGTTAGATATAGAGTGGATTACAACATGGAGGAGATACTTCCACTAAGAGGAAACCTTACCCTTCTTGAAGGTTCCGATAGAGTAGTCCCTTTCATAGCCTATTTATCGAAATCAGTTGTTCACAACAGAATTTGGGAAAATACAACTCGCCTCTTCATCATCTAGCCTCAGATGAGAGTTGATGGTGGCTGGAGTGATGAAAATTGTCCTACCCTGCACTGTGATAGACAATACTTTCTCACCATCCAAGATGACCTCTTGGCAGGTCCTCCAAACTCTAAGAGTTGTTCTTCATACAATGGAGGGTCTATTATGAGGGAAGAGTGGTAGTTTGAGAGAGATATGAAGCGGAAAACATTTGAGAAACCTGGATCTTTCTCAGATGACAATAGAGCAACTTGATTATGTTACCTGTGTAGATGCATGGAAAAATCTGGTTGGTTTCGGGGTTCAAGGTTGGCCATTTTAAAAAGCTTCTGAGTGAAGAAAGGTAAGAACAAAGGTAGTTTGTGGGTGAATTTAGGGTTTAAACTTTTGAAGATGAATGTAATTTGTCTTTGGAAGTTTTGAGAAAACTTTCGAAGCCAATTTGGATTCGAAATATATTCCTTAGTCTGATAAGAATGGCTTCAGAAGAAAAATACTTAGAGTATTTTTACTTCTTAGACAAATTTTGTTTCAGAAGATATCAAGGTTCAGATGTTTTATTCAAAGGATGAATAAAGCTTCCAAAACTTAATTGCTTTCAGAAGAAAATAGTCCTTCAAAACATATAAATACTCAAAAGAATATTTAAGCTTTGGAGGATATATCAGAGTTTCTTTCGAAGGTAAATTTCTTAGAAGTAGTTATTAGCTTTGAAGACATAATTTTCTTCCGAAGTCAACTAGATGTCTTCCGAAAGAAAACATATCTTAAATTTTCAAATTTCTAAGGAATATCACTTAATAAAAATAATTTCTTGTAAATTGAACTGGGCTTATATAGGTGATATTATAGACAACTTAAGACACACATGTTTGAAAATAATCTTGAAATTAATTTAAGAAAATATACTTAAAGTTAATCATCCCAATAGCTGATACAAGATCCCCTAAATCTCTTTTCATCAAAAGCTTTATGAACAGATCAGCATATTGTTCTTTTATGTGAACTTTGACTGGTTTTATTAATCATTTTTCAAAATTATCTCTTATCAAATGATACCTGATGTTGATGTGCTTTGTCTTTGAGTGTTGTACAGGATTCTCTGTGATGAAGATAGCACTATTGTTGTCTATGTGGATAGGAGTCTCCTTGATGTTGAATCCATAGTCCAGCATCAGATTCTAAATCCAAAGCACTTGAGCATAGCAGCTTGCAACAGTAATGTATTCAGCTTCAGTAGTTGATGCAGACACACAGGATTGTTTCTTGCATTGCCATGAGACTATCCTTCCACCAAAAAATTGGCATCCCTAGATGTACTACAGCCACCATAGTCACTATTTTCATATGCATATAGATTGAAGTTAGAATTCTTTGGATACCAAAGGCCTAGTTTGAGAGCACCTTTGAGATATTTGAGAATCATTTTGATAGCAACCAGGTGTGACATCTTGGGGTTGGCTTAATATCTTACATAGATACATCTAGCAAAGATAATATCAGGCCTGTTGGCTGTGAGGTACATAAGAGACCTAATCATAGCCCTGCAGAGATGTTCATCAACACACTCCCCCTCAAGATCAGGTCCTAGAGAGTGGTTTCTGGCTATGGGTGTCTTTGCAACCTTACACTCAGTCAGATGAAATCTAGTAAGTATGTCTTCCACATACTTTGGCTGGTTTATGAAAATGCCATTGTCAACCTGCTTCACTTGAATTCCTAGAAAGAAATTGAGTTCCCCCATGGCACTCATTTCAAATCTATTCTTCATCAGCTTCTCAAAGTCTTTGTAGAGCTTCGGATTAGTTGACCCAAAGATGAAGTCATCTATATAAACTTAAACTAGCATCAAGTCAATTCATGTTCCTTTAATGAAGAGTGTTCCATTAATAGTACTCCTCTTGTAGCCATGCTGAACAAGGTAATGTGATAGTGTCTCATACTACTTTCTTGGAGCTTGATGCAGCCTATAGAGAGCCTTGTCAAGCTTGCAGACATAATCAAGATGATTAGGGTCTGCAAAGCCAGGTGGTTGTTTGACATAAACTTCCTCATCAATCACCCCATATAAGAAGTCACACTTGACATCAAGTTGGTAGACTTTGAAATCCTTGGATGCATCAAAAGCAAGGAATATCCTAACAGCTTCAAGTCTTGATACAGGAGCAAAAACATATGTGTAAACAATCCCCTCTTCTTGTGTGTGCCCTTGAACAACTAGTCTTGTCTTATTCTTGATGACAAGTCCTTTATCATCTTTCTTATTCCTGAAAACACACTTGCTACCTATCATTGTCTTCCCTTAAGGAAGAGGACATAGGTTCTAAACCTTTTGCCTTTTTGATTGAAGCAGATCCTCTTACATTGCTTCAACCTAACTTCCATCCTTTAAAGCCTTATCAATCTTCTTTGGCTCAATCTGGGACAAGAAAAAGAGAGTGTAGACAAACATTTTTGTCATGTGTTTGTCCTCTTGTTCTCACCCCTATCTCAACATCTCTAATGATGTATGTGGTGGCATAAGATTTACGGATTCTCAGTTGAGGAATCACAACAAGTTGGATGGACTGATTTAAATTGGTGAAATTTAGATCTGGTGATTGAGTATTACCTACCACATCATCACACTTATCAAGAGAAACTTGATCCAATGAGTGTGCTACATCATTGATGTTGTCTTCTATGGGTGGTTATCGACATCAAGAAATTCTTGATCACTGTCACTAACTCCATCTCCTCCTATATTGGAAACATCTTCATTTGAGTTCTGTGCCATAGTTCTGGAATTTGTAGGCACCTCTGATGTGTTAACTGAAGAGTTTGTCATTATTGTGCTGACAGGATTTCCAACTGCATGGTTTGTTACCACTGGAGCAGAAGTAGTTTTCTGACTTGGTCTTCTCAGCTCAAATCTTGGGTCAAGATCTCTTGAAGATAAGTTACCTGTAGATCCTAAAACATCTTCACAAGATTTGTTAAAATAGTTGGTAACTAAATAAAGATCAAACAGCCAATCAGGACCAGAACCTTTCATGATGGGTGTGTGCTCATTGAATGTCACATTGGCTGACTCCTCAACTACTCTAGCTCTGAGATTGTATACTCTATAAGCCTTAGCTTGGGAAGAGTATCCAATGAAGTGTCGATCATCTGATTCTCAGCAAATTTGGCTATCTGATCTTTGGTATTCAAGATGGTGTAATGACATCCAAATGATCTGAGGAAACCAATGAAAGGTCTCTTTTTATACCACAGCTCATAAGGAGTCTTACCATGAGTCTTGACTACTAAAACTCTGTTTTGCACATAGCAGGCAGTGTTGACTGCCTCTACCCAGAAGGTGATAGGCAGTTTAGAGTCAGATAGCATGGTTCTTGTAGCTTCAATAAGTGTCCTGATTCTCCTCTCAACAACACCATTTTGCTAAGGAGTCCTGGAAGCACTATATTGTCTTGTAATACCTTTCTCATCACAAAATGTATCAAGGATTTGGTTCTTGAATTTAGTTCCTTGATAACATCTTATGATTTTGACCTTGTGATCACATTGATTCTCAATTTTCAAAATGAAGTTCTTCAAGATCTCAAAGGTCGCATCCTTAGTTCTATGAAAGAAAACCCAAGTCTATCTTGTGAAGTCATCTGTGATCACCAAATAATATGAGGTCCTTCCTAAACTCATTACACTGGTGGGGCCATAGAGATCCATATCTAATAAGTGTAGGGGAGTAGTGATGGAGTTGTTTTCTTTTGGCTTGTGAGACACTCTGTGTTGCTTACCTTTTAGACATGCAATACAGTGGTCATCACTTGTAAACTCTTTCATTGGCGTTCTAGTTACCAAGTCATTCTTAATTAGTTTATTCATGTTCTTAAAGTTTACATGGCATATTCTTTTTTGCCAAAGAAAAGACTCATCATATTGGCTTTAGATAGGAAGCAAGAAACTTCTCCAGATGGGGAGGTTTCTTGTAAATCCACCAAATGGGGAGGTTTCTTGTAAATCCATCTTGTACATGTTCCCTTTCCTGGAGGCTCTAAGTAGGATATGCTCTTAAGGAATGAACACCTCGGGTTTGAGAACAATGCACTAATGCTTAGTGAAGAGCATGTTATGACTCTGATCACAAAATCAGGACACACTCAAGAGATTATATCCAAGATCCTTGATATAATTTACCTTTTCAATGCTGAGCTTACCATTTGTGATCCTATCCCTTCCAGTTATGTAACCACCTAATTCTCTTCCAAAAGAAATTGGCCCTCCATAAATTCTTTCAAAGTTCTGAAGCAAAGAGCCATTGCTTGTCATGTACCTGGAACAGCCACTATCAATGATCTAAACATTTTTGGTCTTTAGCTATTCGTACACAAAAAGAGATGGTTAATTACATTTGGAAACCCAAGCGTTGTTGGTCTTGGGCTTGTCAAAGTGACCTGAAGATAATTCAATATTTATTGATCCTATATGCAAGCTTTGTGGATCATTTGCTATTGTTGATGAAGAACTTTTAGTCATATGGCCTTCCTTCATCTTCCATACCATCTTTGGAAGACTAGACTTGGCCTTCAATACTTTGGAAGTTTTGATAACTTTGGAAGTTTTGGAGACTGGACCTTCGAAAGCTTTTGCATCCACTGCAATAGACTTTGGTACTTCAGAAGCATTCCTTTCTTCTGAGACCAAATTTTCCTCTGAGGGTAATTTTTCACCTATCTTCTTCTTCACTTGGAGCTTCCGAAAGAATAGATTTTCCTTTTGAAGCTATCTTCATCTTCTTCTCAAAAGTTTTCTTCTTGGTCATGTGGATGGTACCTTTGGAATTGTAGATGCAATCCTTAGCAAAATGAGATGTACCACCACACATGATGCATTGTAGATGCAATCCTTAGCAAAATGAGATGTACCACCACACATGATGCATTCTGTTGGCATACTTCTGAGAGTCTTTTTCTGAGTAGGAGGATTAGCTTGATCTCTTTCCACTTCCTTCTTCATCTTCATAGATAATGTAGCAGGCTTCTTAGGGTGAGGCTTGCTCTTGGAATTAGATAGTTCAGGCTGTGCAGTAGTGGTGCATATTTGGTCAGCCTTTTTCTCTTGACCAGAATGATTTGGACATGAACTGGGACTCCTGATACTAGAGTCCATGGTTGAGTCTTCAGTCTTCACTACTTCAAATCCAGCAGAAATAAAGACTTGTTTTTGCTTGGAGTTAAAGGTGGTCTTGATCTCTTGGGCCTTCTTTTTTTTTTTTTTTGGCTACCCTGATCAAGTTCTTCCTAGTAGACTTGGTCATCCCGGATTTCTTCTTCTCTCCAGGAGAGTAGTGACCCTTCTTAGGATGATCTTCTTTACTCACTTAAGATCCATCCTTCACTATCTCCTTTTCATCTTCATTATCTTCTTGGATGGGATCTATGAGGGGTAGCTCATCTTGATAAGTTTCACACCTTGGAGATCTTACAGATAACAATGTGTGTGGAGGAGCTATCTTACTTGAACCCAATCCCTGCCTATTCTGATAAAAAAATCTTTACATGCAAGGATGAGATATGATGTTCTTGAAGGTTTCTTCTTCAATAACACATTTTTCTGCCTTGGCTTTGCTTATCACAAGCTCAGCCTGGCATTCAGTTAACTTGGTAATGAGATCTTTTATTAAAGTACTGTAATTTGAATGCTCATGCTTAAAAGATAAAATTGTTTTCTCTAAATCTTCTATTTTAAGTTTATAGTGATTTTTAGCTCTTTGAAGTCAGCTTTTAAAATATTGAAGGACTCAAGGTTAGATCTCACTTCTAGATTATAGGACATATACATGTTAACTGCAGTAGCATTCATGTGTACAAATATGTTCTAATACCTTGGCTTCTTCATGGTCAGCCATCAGTGCTTGGTTGGGAGAAACATCTTCAACCTGGAAGCTCCAGTCAAATCCTCCTTCTTCAATAGCAACAACAGCTTGTTGTTTTGTTTGGCTTGGCTACTCAGATCTAGGAGCTGCATCAGTGTAGTTGGGCCTGGATTATGCTTGGCCACCATTTTTCCTTGGTGCCTTACACTCCCTAGCAAAGTGTCCCATTTGTTACAGTTGTAACACTTCACTTTGCCTTTATCCAGTCCAAACTTTCCACTAGATACATTGCTAGGAAACTTTCTTCCTATCCTCTTATAGAACTTCTTGGCTCTGTGAGTGAGAAGAGCCATTTGCTAAACTATCAACATGTACTCCAGATCATCTGGATGGATACAATCCAAGTCTTTAAGAGTGAAGAGAAAGTAGCCACCACTTTTATTAGTAGACACAAAGGCTTGAGATGAGCTTGTCTCTTAAAATGGACTTCCTTGGATGTAGCTCCCCCTTAGTGTCTCAGGGAAGGTGATGAAAGGACCCTTTTGTGAGTTGTCAGGGTAGCTAATAAGATGATGTTATGGTTCCCTACTATCCCTTTCATCCACATGAAGGGCTGAACTCTATTGATTGCTGGAAGATCTGCTTGATGGATTTTGCATGTTCATCTCCATCTGATAGCCACTAAGGATACCATACAGCTCTGTGAGAGTAAGAGTAATGAGGTTTTCAGTTCTCTTAATGGTCACACAGTAGTAAGTCCATTGTCTAGGAAGAGAGAACATGAATTTCCTCACAATGTCCCTATTCTTAAGCTTGACTCCAACATCCATGAGAGTATCTACAATCTCAACATACCTGAAGTATTAATGAGTCATAGTTTCGCCTGACTTGTAGGCAAAGTTCTCAAACTGCTCCTTTATGAGGTCTTTCTTGTTTTCTTTGGCTTCATCAGACCCCTCATACATGAGCTTCAATGCATCTTAGAGTTGCTTAGCAGTTTTGAACTTCTTGTAGCCTCTGTATATAGAGTTAGGAAGAGCAGCTTAAAGAGCAGTCATGGCCTTTTGATCTATGTCTATCTTCTTCTAGTCTTCCTTAGAATAGTCAGCCATTTCCTTAGGAATCATCCCACCTCCAACAGTGGCTGAAGAGGTGCTTGGAATGTGAGGTCCTTCAACAACAGATCTCCACATCCTCCTGTCTTGAGACTTGATGAACCCTTCCATACATTGGCACCAAGTATCAAAATCATCAGGAGTGATCAGTGGAGACTTTTTCATAGTACCGGTTTCCATATTAGCTTTTGTGAGAGCTACCATTTGAGGTAGTAAGTATTTTGTGAAACTAAAGAGATCAAAGATGGTGAGATCTTACAATCAAGAGCCTTAAATGCTCTGATACCAATTGCAGGACCGGTGAAGGGGTCAATGCAATAGTTTCACAATGTTAGGAGAGTGTTAGAACACTTAACAGATCAAATAAGGAACCAGCTTATGATGAAACAAAGAACACAAGTAAAGAACAGAACAAGAAAAAGATAATATGGTTTTCAAGAATGATGTATGTTGCTCTTAATTTCTTACAAAGTGTTACGAATCTTAAAGAAAATGACAAGTACTTAAGACACTTTATACTACATCGTATTGCCGGCTATACTTTGAAGGCCAGCCGAAACACTAATCTAGACAACAAAATCAATGTAAAGTCAAAAGGCAGATTGCCTTTTGACTAGTGACTATGACATGTCACAGCTTACATCCTTATCTAATACAAAAAGGATAAAAGTACAAAAGTAGAAAGTTACAGACTCAAGACCTTAATCTATAGTTTGACAAAAGTATGGGCTTTTCACCAAGTCATATAAGTTGATGAGTCTTCAGAAGTGGCAGCGAAAAATGGTTTAGCTTTTGTCAAAAGGTGATTCAAAAAAAGCACGTCTTCTCTGTCTTCGGAAGAAATCAGTCTCTTGGCTTCAAAAGACTTTGTCTTTGAAGATTCGGAAGACTTCATCTTTGGCTTCAGAAGATTCGGCTTTTGCCTTCGGAAGATTTGAAACTTAGTATAATTCATTGAGTTGTATCAAATCTTCTGATGTAACTTCCTTGTACTTCACTTGTGCATGCTGAGAGCTCTTTGGTTGCATCAGCCTCTAAGTGTAATCCTTACAATAACCTAAGTGTCCCCTATACTAGGATTATTATACTTAGATAGAACTATAACTTTATCGAATTTCTTCTTCTAGATATGCCATCTTACTCCATTGATATCTGCTGAAACACCCTTTTTATATCGTCCCATGAAGATCTCGACTAACCTTCCTACACCGGTGAACCCATAAACCCGATCCGTAAGAGTCAAGAGATGCTTCGCTTTGAGGAGTTAGAAGAATTCCAAAGCCCAATCCTTATGAGTCAGAATCTGATCTACCTAGTAGAGCTAGAAAAGCCACTTGTTCCAAGCCCAACCCATTCAAACAAGAAATGAAAGAACCCTAAACTTGAGTTTGACACTATAAGCAAGCCCATTAAAGTTATCAACATTTCAAGTGACTCAGTGGACGAAGCCCAAAAGACTAGCAAGAAGAAAAGGACTTACTCTGGGGCTAACAAGCCCAATCCAAAGGGCCCGTGTGATGGTGGCTAGGATTATATGTAATCTGCAAGAGTGGGTACATGTCCATATTAGATTCTATCTAAGAAAAGATGTGGTGCATAAATCCATACAGACCAGTTACTCTTTCTTTGAAATCTTTTGTGGGTGTATCGCTTATAGGCTAAAAAAATATATTCCATGCACGTTATTACTAGGACCTCATGTTCTGATTAGTCAAATAAATTTCCTTATTCATTCAAGCTAGACATCAAGCAAATATAATATATGTATGCTGGGGGTTTTCCTATTATATATATTTTTGTAAGACATTTCGAGTTAATAAATGGAGCCGATTAGAAATTGAAATACAAGTCTGATGAAATTCCCTATTTCATGGGTCGAATATGGATCCTTGATTCAAGTAACCTCTGGAAACTTATCCTCAACGAATCTCATAAATCTTGTTATTCAGTTCATCCATGTGCCGATAAGATGTACCAAGATCTTAAGGAATTTTGTTGGTGGCTTGGTATGATGAAAGACATTACCCTATATGTGGAAAAATGTCTAACTGTTCAAAGGTCAAGGCTGAACACTAGAAACCATCCGGTCTACTCCAGCAACCCGAAATCCCTCGATGGAAATAGGAACAAATATCCATGGATTTCATCACCAAAATTTCGAGATCCTCTAGTGGGCATGACTATATTTGAGTCATAATGGACCGTTTGACCAAGTCCACTCACTTCCTTCCCATTCGTGAGGAGTATAAGATGGAAAATTTGTCCAAGCTCTACATCAATGAAATCATGACATGACATGGGGTCCCCATGTCGAATATCTCTGATCGTGATAGCCATTTCACATCCTGATTTTAGCAATCATTACAAAAAGCCTTAGGGACTTGTTTGGATCTTAGCACAACTTATCATCCCCAAACTGATGGCCAAAGTGAAAGAACAATACAAACCATGGAATACATGCTTTGAACGTGTGTATTCAATTTCGGAGGAAATTGGGATCATCACCTACCTCTCATCGAGTTTTCCTTCAACAACAGTTACCATACAAGCATCAAATGCGCACCTTTTGAGGCTTTGTATGGAAGCAAGTGTCAAACTCCCATATGTTGGACCGAGGTTGGAGACACTCAAATTACAAGTCTCGAACTTATTCAAGAGACTTCTGACAAGATCTTCAAAATTCAAGAAACACTTAAAGCCTCTTGTAGTTGTCAAAAGAGTTACGCCGACAACCGAAAGAAACCTCTTGAATTTCAAGTCGTTGATAATGTCCTACTCAAAGTTTAACCCTGGAAAGGTGTTGTCCATTTCGGGAGAAAGGGATAACTCACACCATGATTCATTGGACCTTTCGATGGAAAGGATTCGTCAGGTTGCTTAAACTAAAGCTACCTTCTGAACTCAGCAACGTTCACGACACTTTTCATGTTTCTAATCTTAACAAGTGTCTAACGAATAATAATCTTCACATTCCCTTAGAGGAGATCTGTATTGATGTGACATCCGGTAATTTTCCGTTACCAAACTCCGTTAGTTCCATTAGGTCTTGCATACACATGTCGTGAGCACACACTAGTTGTCGTTGAACGTTGGTGAATTAATAACAAACATCTATGATAAACAGATAATAACTTGATTAATAATGTAATTATTAAGTTGTGCTTATGTGATTTTAAATATTATTTATGAATTTAATCTTGTAACGTGTCAACGTGTTATATTTATTGCATTGTTTTGTAGCTATTGAAAATTATGCACGATTATTATTGTTAGTTTA
Source organism: Flaveria sonorensis (assembly GCA_025506505.1). Taxonomy (NCBI): domain Eukaryota; kingdom Viridiplantae; phylum Streptophyta; class Magnoliopsida; order Asterales; family Asteraceae; genus Flaveria; species Flaveria sonorensis. Next base: position 29,605,175 of record CM046426.1, read on the forward strand.
TAATATTTGTACTTTGTAGTTAAAAATTGTTAAAAAGTGTTAAAAAGGTTAATTTTTATAAAAAAAGTAGTAGGAGAGGGATTAAAGGGTGATTTTAAATAAGTAAAGTTTTGACAAAACCCAACCCTAGCCCCCTTCTCCCCCATTCGGCCGAAACTCATCCCAAGCACCCCCATTCTTGCGATTTCAAGCTTCCAACTCCAAGAACATTTGAGTTTTGCTTGGCTTTGATCATTAAAACGTGTAGCTAGCATCAATTCTTGGCCATTACGCGATTAAAGGTTAGATTTTATTGGTTTTTCATGGATTTTTGTTTATGGCCGAAACCCTAGTTCAATTACCATGATGAATGTCGAATTTTGAATGTTTGATGATAGTATGATGTTTGTTAGATTGTATTGATGTTGGTTTACATGGATTATACGAGAAATTCGTGGTTTTGATGCGTAGTTCATACCTTACTAATAATAGTAACTTTTGTGCATGAACTTGATGAATTGATGATAGATTGATGAGTTATGATGTTAATGATGTTGTATGAATGTTGGATTATGATTATTATGCAAGAAATCCATGAATTGATTATGTAGTTCATACCTTGCTATAAGTAGAAACTTTTGGATATGAGATTTGTGAACTATGATAATTTGATGATGTTGGTCGTGTCTAGATGATAGCATGGACTTGGTTAGGCATGATGTTGATGAATTCATGATTGTATTGGGTGCTTGATTGATTTTGGGATATTACTTTCCCAAAAGGGAAACTTTAATTTTGAAGATCATTGGATATTGTGAGTTAGACTTGTTTATGATATTAGGATCATGTTAGAATGTTTCTGGATGTTGTTTAATGTGTTGGAGTGTAATGATTGGGTCATATAATTAGTTGGTACAACTATGGGAACATATGAGATTTCTTGGGAAATGTGCAAGTATACATGTTACGTACCATGATGAATTGTCATTATCGATTATTGTAAGGTTAATGTTTTCCTTGTATGAGTTATGTGTGGAATATTGATAGTGGGTATCATACACGCGTGCAAATCTGAGGCCCCTACCTTGTAGGATTGGCAGGGTTTAGGGTGTGTAGTCGTGAGTGGCTTCACATGGCACGTTGTGAGTGACTAAACCCAATGTGTATTGTAAAGGAATCTAATTTAGAATCTATGTTGTATGATGAATTGGATTACGTGCATTGTATGATAACCTGGATTAGCATGCAAATCATGATAAGCCTTACGTGTTACAATGTGGCTTATGAGAATAACTTGCATAGTAATTTGGAATGGTTTGTTGAATTATTGGTTGTTATGTTTGATCAAACAAGAATTTAACTTGACATGTCACCAACGGGTGAAACGGGTCAACTTGGTCAAATGAGTCTTGTTTTCCAAAACCTTGGGTCAATGTGTTTACTGAGCACTTAGGGTTGTGAAAGATTCTGTGTACATGTACTTATGTACTTGCGTGTTCTAGGTGACCTCTGAAGGTTGTCTTTCCGCTCACTGTTAGCTTTTACTATTGTTCGTTTGCGCACCGGGTGAGTTCATGCCCCACTTTCTTATACACTTTTTTGGGGGAGATAGCATACTAGTTTATAAACGCTTTATTTAGTAAGTGGTGTATAGTGTAACATAGTGGGTTATACCATGGAAGTCCTCACACTTTCGGACCATTAATATTGGTATATAGCGGGAAATCTTGGGTAGTACTACTGGGTCTGACAAGCCCCACCTGTGCGCCTCGAGGTCAAACGGGTGCAATATTGTCCTAAACTACTAACAGCGTCACGACCTGGTATGTCGTGATGGGAGGTAAACAACGAACACAGTCAGCTTCGATTATGAAATCACTATGGTTTCTACTTGTGAATATAGACAAGCTATCTATTTCAATGCACTTCTTATGTTTTACAACTGTACTGTTTTATGATTAACGCAAACTCTTGAACTCACCAACCATCATGTTGACACTTTTAGTATGCTTTTCTCAGGTCGTTTCTAGCAGCTTCCCTTAGGAGCATGTACGTGTCAAGCATGATTTGTTCAAACAGTGTTTACTTTTAATTTATCATTTACTTACATATTTTGGTTTGGGCGCGTGTTTTGCGCAGTTTACTTTTAGTACCTTGTGTTTTGATTATTTGTAAACGCTTCCACAAATATTTTAAAGTTTTAAACTCTGAGTTGTTTAAATGTTGCATATAGAGTCGTTCTGGGTAACTAATGACTGAAATCCTGGTTTGTTCACACGCCTCGAGGTAAAACCCCGCGCGTGGAGTTTGAGGGTGTGACAAATTGGTATCAGGGCCATTGGTTATAGGGAACTAGGTTGCATACACACTAGACTATAACCGCACAGTTTGTTAGTCACTCGTCATTTATTCCTTTTTGTATACTCATAGGCATACATGTCACGTACCTCACAGCATGGCATCATCATCAAGAGCTCTAGGCAAGACACCTGCATGATCTGAGTCACCACCTCCTTCTCCTATACCTGATAGGGGATCAGACTGGCCTCGACATCCTTACCCCTCTGAAGAGATGGATTGGGATCAGCCATTCCCATTACCCGAGCGCGATCCTCAGTGGAACTGGAACTTCTATCCTACCTATATACACCGCATGGTTTACAGGGAGCGTGTACCAGCTATAGCTCCTACCCGACCTAGGACTAGGTCATCGACAGCCTTTACATCACCTACCCTTCCTTCCCTAGACATCCCTCTCGAGCAGGCGATTGCAGCTTTGGTGGCTACGTTAGACACTGAGCGACAGCGCATTAGAAGATTCACAGATGAGAACTCCACTTTATGATATGAGATGCGTCAATTGCGTTTCCAGGTAGAGACGCTTCAGGAGAGACTCTCGATGGCCATTGGTGGGCATCATACCCTGGCAAGCAACATTCTAGCACTTACTGAGCGCATGAACAGGCAAGAGCACCACAACATAGTGATCGACGATAGATTTGTTGATCCGGAGGCACAGATAGCGGCGCTTCAAATTGCCGAAGCCCCTGCACCTGAGGAAGATCCTATTGAAGAAGACCTAGAGTAGGAACCTGAAGAAGAACCGGAAGAAGACCTGGAGGAAGAAGAATCAGCAGAGATGGAAGAGGACAGTGATGGATCTTACGTGCTGGATTGATTCTACATATATATGACTTGGACTATATAGTGTTTCTTTTCTTTTGAAACCTATGTGGGAAGGGTTGTTTCCCACCCAACTAAAAAACTAAAATTCTGACATTGATAGAATATTTGGTGACTCATTTGCAATTTATTTGTCTTTGGTTATTATTTTGGTTATAAAAGTTATGGTTGTGACAAATTCATTATTTCTTATTATTTACTGTACTTCAATGAGATAAATATGTTGGATATTACTCATTATTGTATTTGTGAATGTAAAGTGAAATATGGACGGACGCGGTAGAGGACGTGGGCGTGGCCGTGGACGTGGTGCCGGTGAACATGGTACCGGTGCTATAAACATGACCCCGGCTGAGTTGGCCGCTCTGATTAATGAACATAAATAGGCGGCAGTGGCTGCTGCACAAACTGGACAGCCAGCAGGTAAATGATACAAGTGGTCTAACTAGTATCTTAGTTGCTCGTTTAGGCTACTCAACTAATGTTTTGGGTTGTTAGAACAGGACTTCCACCCTGTACTTACAAATCCTTCATGGATTGCAAGCCTCACACCTACAGCAGAATTGAAGGAGCTGTGGGACTGGTACGTTGGTTTGAGAAGACCGAATCCGTCTTCGCAAAATGTAACTATCCACCAGCCGATCAAGTGAAGTACGCAACTGGAACCCTTGAAGGCGCAGGCCTCTCCTGGTGGAATGCCCAGATGCAAATGCTGGGTCAGGCGATGGCTAATAACCTACCTTGGGTTGAGTTCAAGGAGATGATGATAGAGGAGTATTGCCCCCGAAATGAAGTGCAGAAGCTCGAAGTTGAATTCTGGCAACTCAAGATACAAGGCTCTGAGATTGAGGCCTATACTACACAGTCTCATGCGTTGGCAACACTGTGCCCGGGAATGATTAATGAAATGCATAAAAGGATTGAGCATTACATACGTGGATTGGTTCCAGAGATACAAAGTATGGTGACTGCTGCAAACCTCCCTACTATTCAGCAGGTTATTCGATTGGCTCACAAGCTTACTGACCAAGCGGTGGAGCAGGGAAGGCTACCCAAACGGGGTGCTGTGGAAAGCGTGCCTGATAATAAACACAAGTAGGATAACTCTGGCAACAAGGGATCTTCGTTAAACAGCCAATCTCAGCAACATCTGCAGCAACAACAGCACACTCAACAGCATCAGCATCAACAGAAGTAAAGGAAGTTTGACAACAATCATAACTTTAATCAGTCATCCTCCTCAACCCAGGGACAAGGTGGATATGTGGGGAAATATCCCAAATGTAACCGACGCAACTACTGGCAGGTGTGACAATATTCGATGCTAGCATTGTGGTATGGCTGGGCACGCAGTAAAGGATTGCCGTGGTGAGTTGATGAAGAAGCCTCAGCAATCCTAAGAAACACTAAAAGGTTGCTTTGAATGTGGAAAAGAAGGACACTATAAGAGGAATTGTCCTCAGTTGAAGAAAAATAGGAATGGTGCTGGAAATGGTGGAAACAACAACAACAACAATAAAGGCAATGGTGACAATAACGGTGGCAACAACGGTGGAGCTAAAGGGAGAGCCTTTGTCATGGGTTCAGGTGAGGCTCTAAACGACCCTACTACTGTTACTGGTAAATTTTCTGTTAACGGTCGTTTTGCTACTGTATTGTTTGACACTGGAGCCGATAGAAGTTTTATCTCTACTAAGTTTAGTAGCCTCTTAAGTGATATGCCTTCTCCACTAGAATCTAAATATATGGTAGAATTAGCTGATGGTAAGCAAATTTACGTGACACACATCCTTAAGGGTTGCGAGATAGAACTTGCTGGTCATACTTTTGACATCAACCTCATGCCTGTTATGCTTGCGAGTTTCGATGTGGTCGTGGGCATGGTTTGGCTTTCCGAGAAGTAGGCGGAAGTCATTTTCCATGAGAAAGTTATCCGCATTCCTCTCCTGGATGGGGAAATTCTCTCAGTTAAGGGTGAGAAGGGTGGTGCTATGATTGGCATCATATCCTTTATGAAAGCGCAAAAGTTGTTACGCAAGGGTCGCTTAGCCATATTAGCCCTTGTAACTGACAAGCAACCAGAGGAAAAGAAGATAGAGAATATTCCGGTAGTTCGTGACTTTCCGGAGGTGTTTCCAGAGGATCTGCCTGGATTACCCCCTCATCGTCAAGTTGAGTTCCAGATTGATTTGACTCCCGGAGCTGCTCCGATAGCTAGAGCACCTTATCGGTTACCTCCGAATGAACTACAGGAACTATCGACACAACTGCAAGAGTTGTTGGATAAAGGGTTTATTCGACCGAGCTCATCACCTTGGGGAGCACCTATTCTCTTCGTCAAGAAAAAGGATGGCACTTTTAGAATGTGCATAGACTACAGAGAATTGAACAAGGTTACAGTTAAGAATCGATACCCCTTACCTCGTATAGATGATTTGTTTGACCAACTTCAAGGATTGAGCTATTATTCTAAGATTGACTTGAGGTCTGGTTATCATCAACTGAGAGTTAAAGAGGAAGACATCTCAAAGACTGCATTCTGTACACGTTATGGTCATTATGAGTTCTTGATCATGCCATTTGGGTTGACAAATGCACTAGCAGTATTCATGGACCTCATGAATCATGTGTGCAAACCCTATCTTGATCGATTTATTATGTGTTCATTGATGATATATTGATCTATTCAAGGACCAAGGAAGAACATGAAGAGCACTTACGTCTAATCTTGGAATTACTTAGAAAGGAGCAACTGTACGCCAAGTTTTCCAAGTGCGATTTCTGGATCCGTGAGGTACAATTTTTAGGTCACATCATTAACGAGAAAGGAATAAATGTTGATCCTGCAAAGATTGAGGCAATAAAGAATTGGTCGGTTCCCAACACGCCCAGTGAGATACAACAGTTTCTTGGATTGGCAGGATATTACTGATGTTTCATTGAAGGATTTTCTAAGATCGCTCAACCCCTTACAGCCTTGACTCATAAAGGGACAACGTATAAATGGGGTGATAGTTAGGAGTCTGCTTTTAAGTTGTTGAAACAGAAACTATGTAGCGCACCGATATTGGCATTACCAGAGGGAAGTGATGACTTTATGGTCTATTGTGATGCTTCTATCCAAGGAATTGGTTGTGTCTTGATGCAATGTGATAAAGTGATAGACTATGCTTCAAGAAAACCAAAAGTACACGAGAAGAGGTACACCACTCATGACTTGGAACCGGGTGCGGTAGTTTTTGCCTTGAAGATCTGGAGACATTACTTGTATGGTACCAAATGCACTATCTACACCGATAACAAGAGTCTTCAGCATATCTTTGAGCAAAAGGAGTTGAACATGAGACAAAGGCACTGGGTGGAATTGCTGAATGATTATGATTGCACTATCAAATATCACCCAGGAAAGGCAAATGTAGTTGTAGACGCGTTGAGTAGAAAGGAAACTGCTAAACCTCGACGAGTGCGAGCTTTGCAGCTTACGATTAGCACTCACTTGCCTGAACAAATCCGAGAAGCTCATACAAAAGCCTTGAAAATGGAAAACATTGGGTCTGAATCTTTACGGGGAATGGACAAACAGTTTGAAGTGAAAGCAGATGGAATTCGTTATTTCATGGACAGACTTTGGGTACCTTTGTATGGAAATCTAAGGGACTTGGTTATGAGTGAGGCTCACAAGTCTAAGTACTCTACACATCCTGGTTCAGACAAGATGTATCATGACTTGAAGGCGCACTATTGGTGGCCTAATATGAAAGCAGACGTAGCTACGTATGTGAGCAAGTGCCTAACCTGTTCAAAAGTTAAAGTGGAATATCAGAAGCCATCTGGGTTACTAAAACAACCTGAGATTCCTATGTGGAAGTGGGAGCAGATTTCTATGGACTTCATTACTAAATTACCCCGGACACCTACTGGTTGTGACACGATATGGGTGATCGTAGATCGATTAACTAAGTCTGTACACTTTTTGGCAATCAAGGAAACGGATAAAATGGACAAGTTAACTCGAATTTATCTGAAGGAGATAGTTTTGAGACATGGTGTACCGGTCTCAATTATTTCTGACCACGATGCTCGTTTTACATCGCACTTCTGGCAGTCGTTACAGAAATCTCTAGGTACGCATCTAGACATGAGTACTGCTTATCATCCACAAATAGATGGGTAGAGCGAGTGTATTATTCAGCATTGGAGGACATGCTATGTGCTTATGTGATTGACTTCGGGAATAACTGGGAAGTTCACCTACCATTGGTGGAATTTTCTTACAACAATAGTTATCACACCAGCATTAAGGTAGCACCATTTGAGGTGTTGTATGGGCAAAAATGTAGATCACCAGTTTGCTGGGCGGAAATTGGTGATAGTCAGCTAACCGGTCCCGAGTTGGTGCATGAGACTACTCAGAAGATCGTACAACGTATGGCTGCAGCGCGAGACCGATATAAGAGCTATGCAGACAAGCGATGGAAACCTTCAGAGTTTCAGGTCGGTGACAAAGTTTACTAAAAGTCTCACCGTGGAAAGGTGTGATTCGATTCTGTAGAAGAGGCAAGCTTAATCCGAGATACGTTGGACCATTTGAGATTCTGGAAAGAATAGGTCCAGTGGCGTATCGATTAGACCTACTTGACTCACTCAGTGGAATTCATAATGTATTCCATGTCTCAAATTTGAAAAAGTGTTTATCAGACGAGACGATGGTTGTACCACTGGAGGAAGTGCAAGTAGATGAACAACAACGGTTCATTGAAGAACCAGTTGAGGTGATGGACCGAGAGGTCAAAACTCTTAAGAAAAGCAAGATACCCATAGTCAAAGTTCGTTGGAACTCAAAACGTGGACTGGAGTTCATTTGGGAATGCGATGATCAGATGAAGCTCAAGTATCCTTATTTGTTCGAAACGACGATGCCAGCCGGCTAAGGTATTGATTAAATGTTGGGATGAAATTTCAGTCAACATGGGGATGATGTGACAACACACTCGAAACTCACTCGATTTCTTTGTCCCAATGCAGTAGACCAGTGTTGTAACTCAACCATGTAAAGCAATTTTCGTGACGAAAATTCTTTCAACATGGGGATAATGAGACATCCGGTAATTTTCCGTTACCAAACTCCGATAGTTCTGTTAGGTCTAGCATACACGTGTCGTGAGCAACCACTAGTTGTCGTTGAACATTGGTGACTTAATAACAATTATCTATGATAAATAGATAATAACTTGATTAATAATGTGATTATTAAGTTGTGCTTATGTGCTTATGTGATTTTAAATATTATTTGTGAATTTTATCTTGTAACGTGTCAACGTGTTATACTTATTGCATGTGTTTTGTAGCTATTGAAAATTATGCATGATTATTATTGTTAGTTTATAATATTTGTACTTTGTAGTTAAAAATTGTTAAAAAGTGTTAAAAAGGTTAACTTTTATAAAAGAGTAGTCGGAGAGAGATTAAAGGGTGATTTTAAATAAGTAAAGTTTTGACAAAACCCAACCCTAGCCCCCTTCTACACCATTCGGCCAAAACTCATCCCAAGCACCCCCATTCTTGCGATTTCAAGCTTCCAACTCCAAGAACTTTTGATTTTTGCTAGGCTTTGATCACTACAACGTGTAGCAAGCATCAATTCTTGGCCATTACATGATTAAAGGTTAGATTTTATTGGTTTTTCATGGATTTTTTTTATGGCCGAAACCCTAGTTCAATTACCATGATGAATGTCGAATTTTGAATGTTTGATGATTGTATGATGTTAGTTAGATTGTATTGATGTTGGTTTACGTGGATTATACAAGAAATTCGTGGTTTTGATGCGTAGTTCATACCTTACTAATAATAGTAACTTTTGTGCATGAACTTGATGAATTAATGATAGATTGATGATGTTATGATGTTAATGATGTTGTATGAACGTTGGATTATGATTATTATGCAAGAAATCCATGAATTATCATGTAGTTCATACCTTGCTATAAGTAGAAACTTTTGGATATGAGATTTGTGAATTATGATAATTTGATGATGTTAGCCATGTCTAGATGATAGCATGGACTTGATTAGGCATGATGTTGATGAATTCATGATTGTATTGGCTGCTAGATTGATTTTGGGATATTACTTTCCCAAAAAGGAAACTTTAATTTTGAAGATCATTGGATATTGTGAGTTAGACTTGTTTATGATATTAGGATCATGTTAGAATGTTTCTGGATGATGTTTAATGTGTTGGAGTGTAATGATTGGGTCATATAATTAGTTGGTACAACTATGGGAACATATGAGCTTTCTTGGGAAATGTGCAAGTATACATGTTACGTAACATGATGAATTGTGATTATCGATTATTGTAAGGTTAATGTTTTGCTTGTATGAGTTACGTGTGGAATATTGATGATGGGTATCATACACACGTGCGAATCTGAGGCCCCTACCTTGTAGGATTGGCAGGGTTTAGGGTGTGTAGCCATGAGTGGCTTCACATGGCACGTTGTGAGTGACTAAACCCAATGTGTATTGTAAAGGAATCTAATTTAGAATCTGTGTTGTATGATGAATTGGATTACGTGCATTGTATGATAACCTGGATAAGCATGAAAAGCATGATAAGCCTTACGTGTTACAATGTGGCTTATGAGAATAACTTGCGTAGTAATTTGGAATGGTTTGTTGAATTATTGGTTGTTATGTTTGATCAAACAAGAATTTAACTTGACATGTCACCAATGGGTCAACTTGGTCAAATGAGTCTTGTTTTCCAAAACCTTGGGTCAATGTGTTTATTGAGCACTTAGGGTTGTTAAAGATTTTGTGTACATGTACTTATGTACTTGCATGTTTTAGGTGACCTCTAATGGTTGTCTTTTCGCTCACTGTTAGCTTTTACTATTGTTCGTTTACGCACCAGGTGAGTTCATGCCCCACTTTCTTATACACTCTCTTTTGGGGGAGATAGCATACTGGTTTATAAATGCTTTATTTTAGTAAGAGGTGTATAGTGTAACATAGTGGGTTATACCATGGAAGTCCTCACACTTTCGGATCGTTAATATTGGTATATAGCGGGAAATCTTGGGTAGTACTACTGGGTCTCACAAGCCCCACCTGTGCGACTCGAGGTCAAACGGGTGCAATATTGTCCTAAACTACTAATAGCGTCATGACCTGGTATGTTGTGATGGGAGGCAAACAACGAACACAGTCAGCTTCAATCGCGAAATCACTATGGTTACTACTTGTGAATATAGACTAGCTATATATTTCATTGCACTTCTTATGTTTTACAACTGTACTGTTTTATGATTAACGCAAACTCTTGAACTCACCAACCATCGTGTTGGCACTTTTAGTATGCTTTTCTCAGGTCGTTTCTATCATCTGCCCTTAGGAGCACGTACGTGTCACGCATGAATTGTTCAAACAGTGTTTACTTTTAATTTATCATTTACTCACATATAGTTTGGTTTTGGCGCGTGTTTTGCGCAGTTTACTTTTAGTACCTTGTGTTTGGATTATTTACAAACGCTTCCGCAAATATTTTAAAGTTTTAAACTCTAAGTTGTTTAAATGTTGCATATAGAGTCGTTCTGGGTAACTAATGACTGAGATCCTGGTTTGTTCACACGCCTCGCAGTAAAACCCCGCGCGTGGAGTTTAAGGGTGTGACAATTGATGACAAGTTACACTTCATTGAGGAACCCATAGAGACCATGGACCGTGATATCAAGACGCTCAAGCGAAGCCGTATACCTATTGTGAAAGTTCATTGGAATTCTATGCGTGAGCCTGAGATAACTGGGAATGCGAGGACTAGATGAAGCTCAAGTACCCTCATATTTTCCAAGATCATTTAGCCTCTACTAGTTAATTTTGGGGCGAAATTTCCTTAGCTAGGGGAGACTGTAACATTTCATAGTTTTCGTATTTGTTCTTTCATCTTTTGTTATAGCTTAATAAAAGTTGAATTTCATTATCATATTTCATGTGAAAATACATATACATAACATGCTTATTTGATGCTTTGTTTGTAAAATTTAGCATGTCTGCTTATGTGTCACTTGAACCGTAACTGTTAGACCATGACCAATTGCCTTTAAAGTGAGACTTATATTCGATAGGGATGCCTAATGTTTATACTTTCACAAATAAAACAAATTCCTAGAAGGTTTCTAAGGGTAAAAACACTTGTAAATGCAAGAAATAAAAATATTACATATGTGAAACAAGTGGATTACACACTAATAAATTGCTAAACTTGGTCAACAAGCTAAAACTCACCCCATTTAACCCAAATTCGACCTCTTATATTTTAAGGTTTCCATATAATTTTTTTTTTATTTAATTTTGTTTATAAAACTTTCTCTACACTTCATACCATAAATAAACCCCTTAATCCTCAACTATAAATACAAAGCCTCTTTCTACCAATTTCTTTGCACCATAATCCAAACAAAACCCTAACTCTTCCTCTCTAATTCTTCTAGCATCAAGAACACCAAGGTGTTCAAGAGCTTGATTCAAAGGTGAGTTTTGATTTTTTAGTTTTATTACACAATGTCTTTAGATTCTTTTACTTTTTCTTCTTGTTCTTCTTTTCTCTCAATTTAAGATGATTCTTTGTTACCCATACACCTTAGTGTAGTGACAGAGATGATTCTTGGGCCTTAACACAAAAGATCATGATTTACGAAAGGGATTGATCGTGTTGAATAATTTAATTGTTTGTTCTTGATTTTTATTTCCAATACATTCTTACAGTTTAGTTCTTCTACTACTTCTTTTTCATTAATATGAGATGATTAGTAGTTGCTCATACACCTTAGTGTAGCAACGAAGATGATCAAACGAATCTCAACACACAAGATCATGATTTACGAAAGGGATTGATCGTGTTGAAGGCTTTCAAACTCGTTGTTATTCTTAAATCAATATCATAGTATAATATGATGATATATAACTTAATTTATAATAATTTTATATCCCAAAATCTTTTTTATCAAAACCCTTTGTAGTTTACATCTATGCAAATTTTAGATTCAGTCCGGAAACTTACATCAACTTTAAACGACCTTAACTTATTCAAAACAGACTCAAACGACACGTTTCGTTTTTTGAAAATTATTTTCTTTGCGATAGCTTTCTAACCCCACCGTGCTCTTGAGATGGTTAGTTTCCGCTGCCATGTATTTTGCCAGTCTGTGACGTCCCACCCCCTTTGGGCCCCGGGTGTGATAGATTGGTATTAGAGCTAAAGGTTGTAGAAAAGTCGGGAATACCTTCGTAAACCCTAGGCTACAACCCAGATACCTTAGGACTGTCCTTGTTTCGGGATGTGTTGGAGTGAACGGGTTGGGTAAATTGATGATTACACCTGATCAACGTAATCATGAATTTACCGGACGCGTAAATTCCAGCATACCCCCCCCCCCCCAGTGATGATAACTTGTTTCTTTTAATGGGGTAAATGATTTGGGAAATGTTTTTGTGTAGTCTAAACTTTATAAACTAACTTTCATGCTTGTTGTAACCTGCGTTGTTACTGATTATAGATACTACTGCCATCACTACCATTATTATTACTATTATCAGATGCTATCAGTATTATTGTCATGCGCTATGAGAAACCAAATTACTCATGATAATTTTACTGGATTTCAAGATTATGGCGGACAATGGAAAAGCGCCTGCATACCCAGCCGACAAGACTTCCCCAGTTGGAAGGCTTAGGAGGGCAACGCCTCCATCACACTATGAGGAGTACTTGCGGAGATGCAATCATCCTGGATGGATTTTGGTGACATCTGATGACACAGAACCTTTGAAAGACTCTTTACCATCATCCCAAGAGAGAAGCAGAACCCGCTCCCACTCACCGCACGTCACTACACCTACTCACTCACCTATCCCGCCTATCAGGAATAGGGGCGCGCGTGTCATTACATGACCGCGTAAGAGTACTAGGCCAGGAGCCTCTGTTTCCTTTAGGATGCCGCCCCCTCCATCTCCACCTACGATGGCTCCCACACCAGTACCTCCGGTGATTGACCCGCCCAAACGCCAACCGCGCGACGAGTATTGGATGCCACCCAGGCGTCGCATGTATGACAGGCCGAGTGTTCTTGCTGGAGACCCCTACTCCCAGTCCAGCCGTCGGGCTAGTGATTTTGGTCCTTCAGACCCCACACTGGGTGATATACTTAGGACTATTCAACGTCACGAGCTGACTCTTCAGCACGCCATGCGGACCTCACAATCCGCCCAGTTCCATGCAATGATGGCGTCTCATGGTGTTCAACGCTTGGAGCAGGAGCAGAAGAAGAAGAGTTCGGGCTGGTTTGGGTGGCTGAAGAAGAAGTGGCAGTGATGATGGGGGTGATATCTGATTGTTTGGCTTTGGCTTCAGAACTATTTGAAGAAACAATTTTATTTATTTCAGACACTATTATTGTCTTATGGGGGTGATGGCACCTTTTAATTTGTGATACTATGACACTACTACTGTTTTGCTTGATTGATGCTACATTTAACTATTTAGGAATTTTCTCTTATGATACTAACCTTTGCAGGGTGCCTAAAATAGGAATATGCAAAAGTATATTTCCAACAAATTAATCTTGTTGCCTCATAAAATTTGTTAACTCCATGTTACTCGAATGAAACAACTATACATGTCTTGTAGTGTGTTAAAGGAATTTTCATGTGTTTGGTGATGTGACTAATAGGAGTAAAAATCAATGAAACGAGATACTTGAAACCAATTTATGAGACACTAAATAAGTTTATCGATGTTGACACCAGAATGCCACCTAGACGAGGAATTCGTGGGGGAAGAAATGAGGAAACTGGACGAACTAGGAACCAGGGTGGAAAGCAACCACCTACTTCACTAGAAACCCCACGTGGAGAAATGGTCAATCTCGAGAATGAAGAGAGAATCGCTAACCTAGTGGCTCAGCAAATCGCTAATGCTATTCCAACCATTATCGCCCAGATCAACGCAGACTGGGGAAATGCAATCGGAAGCGGAGGACCTAGAAATGATGAAGGCAACACTGATGAGGCTGAGGAGATAAGGAATGGATATTCCAAAAAAACCTTCATGGCTTCCAAGCCAAAGGATTTCTACGGCACTGAGGGTTCAATTGAAACTTACCGGTGGTTAGATAAGATTGAATCTGTATTGGACATTAGTGAGTGCAAGCCCAAGCACATGGTAAGGTTTGCCTCTCAATCTCTTAAGGGACCAGCACTAGAGTGGTGGAAGACTATCATTCAGCCCCAAGGCAGGAATGCTGCAGGCCGAATGAAATGGTCTGAATTCAGAGAGCTGATGACCAACAAGTACTGTCCCATCAATCAACTGGAGAAACTGGAAGACAAATTACCAAACTTGGAAATGAAAGGCTCAAATTACACCAAGTACATCAACCGGTTCTCGGCTCTATCTCGACTGGTGCCCCACCTGGTGACACCAGAAACTAAAGGTGTAGCCCGTTTCATCTGGGGATTAAATCCTAGAGTTAGAGGCATGGTTCGGTCTTCTAGACCTATAACACTACAAGCAGTTGTTGATCTCACTAGTAGCTTGACTGATGACCTGATTCGAGCCGGTTGGACAGAACATGGGAAAATGAGGACAAGAAGAAGGTGATGGGTGAGAAAAGGAAGTGGTTTGATGCTAAGAAGACGATCGGGAATAGTGGTAGCTCAAGAAAGAGAACTGGCAAAGGTGTAAGGCATGATGATCATGGTGGAAGGGCTCGAAAGCTGTACTTAGGTACAAGCCCCTTTTGCAACAAGTGTAAACTTCATCACCAAGGCGAGTGCAACCCGATGCCTTATTTTAGGTGTAAACAAACTGGTCATTTGATTAAGGACTATACATATGAACTGGGTAAGCAATGTTACGAGTGTGGGGATCCAGGACACATGAGGAACAAATGTCCTAAGCTAGCAAGGGATAAGGACGCCATATCTAACAAACCCAAGGGAAGAGTGTTCTTGATTGATCCAAATGGTGCTCGTAAGGAACCTGATGTGGTTAACGGTACGTTTCTCATAAACAACCATCCTGCTACCTTTCTATTTGATACTGCAGTGACAGGTAGTTTTGTTTCCACTACCTTTAGATCTTTGATTGATTTAGAAGCTCATACCCTAACCGATGCATATACCGTAGAAATAGCCGACGGTAACATAACAGAAACTAATGAAATCATCGAGGACTGCACCCTAGAATTAAAGGGTAATCCATTTAAGATAGACTTGATGCCTATAACGCGAGGAAGTTTTGATGTGGTGTGGGGATGGATTGGTTAGCTAAAAATAAGGCTGAAATCGTGTGTGATGAGCGTTTGCTTAAAATGCCTTTAATTAACGAAAAGACACTGATGGTTCACGGTGATAGAAGCAACACGCTATACCCTATGATATCCCACCTAAAGGCTACCAAGTGTCTCCATAAGGGATGCTCAGCTTTCATAGTCTACGTGATGAAAGCGAGAGAAGGAAAGAAAATTGACGATATACCGGTGGTGTTTGAGTACCCAAAAGTATTTCCGAGGATCTATCGGGACTCCCTCCAACTAGATAGGTCGAACTCCAGATAGATCTAGTGCCTGGTGCCGCACCACTGGCCAAGGCACCTTACCGACTCGCTCCACCCGAGATGAAGGAGCTAATGCTACAAATCCAAGAGTTGCTGGACAAAGGATTCATACGACCAAGCGTTTCTCCATGGGGTGCACCAGTACTATTTGTTAAAAAGAAGGATGGAACCCTACGAATGTGCATTGACTATCGGGATTTGAATAAGCATACAATAAAGAACCGTTATCCTCTTCCGAGAATCGATGACTTATTCGATCAACTACAAGGAGCCAGTTATTTCTCCAAGATAGATTTAAGATGAGGATACCATCAACTAAAGATAAGGGAAGAGGACATACCCAAGACAGCCTTTAGAACTAGATATGGACACTATGAGTACTTAGTCATGCCCTTTGGACTGACTAATGCACCAGCAGCATTTATGGATCTCATGAACCGGGTATGCAGCCCATATCTGGACAAATTTGTGATTGAATTTATTGATGATATTTTGAACTACTCCTGTAGCAAGGAAGAGCATGAGAAGCATCTTAGACTGATTCTTGAATTACTCAAGAACAAGCAATTATATGCAAAGTTCTCTAAAAGTGAGTTTTGGATGCGCAGAATCTAGTTTCTAGAGCATGTAGTGAATAAAGAAGGAATTCAAGTAGATCCATCAAAAATAGAAGCCATTAAAAACTGGAAAATTCTTAAAACTCCTACCGAGATAAGGCAATTTCTTGGTTTGGCTGGATACTATAGGAGGTTTATCAAGGACTTCTCGCAAATTGTACAGCCACTAACCGCTCTAACCAAAAAGGATACAACCTTCACATGGGGAAAGGAACAAAATGAAGCATTTGAATTACTCAAGAAGAAGTTGTGCAGTGCACCTATCCTTGCCCTACCGGAAGGTGTTGAGGATTTCGTAGTTTATTGCAACGCCTCGCGTCAGGGGCTGGGATGTGTGTTAATACTACGAGGCAAGGTGATTGCTTATGCGTCTAGACTGTTAAATGAGCATGAGAGAAACTACACTACTCACGATCTAGAACTGGTTCCCGTGGTGTTTGCACTCAAAATGTGGAGACACTATCTCTATGGTACCAAGTGCGTTATTTACACTGATCACAAAAATTTGCAACATATTCTTGATCAGAAGATGTTAAACATGCGCCAGAGAAGATGGGTAGAGTTTTTAAGCGATTACGAATGTGAGATTCATTACCATCCAGGCAAGGCAAATGTGGTGGCGGATGCATTGAGTAGAAAAGAAAGGGAAAAACCCCTTTGCGTCTGTGCCTTGAGGATGAGCGTGTATACTAGCCTTATCGCTAGATTAATTGAAGCACAAAGGGAAGCCCTGAAGGAGGACAAACTAGCTGAGGAGATGCTAACAGGAATGGAAAAACATTTAAAAGTGAGTAATGACGGGTTTTATAAGTATGAAGGAAGGACTTGGGTACTGAAATATGGAGGAATTAGAGAGATAGTCCTAAATGAAGCCCATAAATCTAGATATTCGGTTCACTCGAGAAGTGACAAGATGTATCAAGACTTAAAGACTCTCTTTTGGTAGCCCGGATTAAAGAAATCCATCACCACCTATGTGGGGAAATGTCTAACATGTGCGATGGTAAAAGCCGAAAACCAAAAACCATTAGGAACTTTACAACAGCCCAAAAAATCCTCGAGTGGAAATGGGATAACATTACGATGGATTTTGTTACAAAGTTACCAAGAACCTTTCGAGGGCATGATGCTATTTGGGTAATAGTGAATAGGCTTACCAAATCAGCTCACTTCCTACCTATTCGAGAAGACTAACACTTATCGAAGCTAGCACAACTATACTATGAAGTAGTGACCAGGCATGGAGTAACATTATCGATTATCTCAAACCGTGATAGTCGCTTCACTTCATAATTTTGGAGGTCCCTCCAACAAGCTTTGGGGACCCTTCTTGACTTAAGCACTGCATACCACCCTCAAATTGACGGGCAAAGTGAAAGAACCATTCAGACCCTCGAGGACATGTTAAGAGCTTGCGTGATCGACTTTGGTGGAAGTTGGGATAACCACCTTCCCCTAGTGGAGTTCTCTTACACTAATAGTTATCATGCAAGTATAAAAACAGCTCTGTATGAAGCCCCATATGGTAGAAAGTGTCGATCACCATTAAACTGGAATGAGATTGGTGATAGCCAAGTAATGGGACCCGATATCATAATGGAAACCATAGACAAAAAATTTAAGATTAAGGAACGATTTAGAGCAGCCAGAGATCATCAGAAGAAATACACCGACAGAAGATGAAAGCCCCTGGAATTTCAAGTGGGTGATAGAGTGATGTAAAAAGTCGCACCATGGAAGGGCGCAGTCAGGTTTGGCAAGAAAGGAAAGCTAAGCCCAAGATACATCAGACCATTTGAAATTTTGTCAAGGGTTGGCCCGGTAGCATACCAATTAAGGCTACCTCAAGAATTGAGCTACATACATAACACTTTTTGTGTGTCTAACTTGAAGAAGTGTCTCGTAGACAAAGCCTTGGAATTACCATTATAGGAGGCCAGAATAAATAACAATTTGAACATTGTGGAGGAGCTTATAGAGATTACTGACCGAATGGTCAAGAAACATAAGCGAAGTCACATACCTAGGGTTAAAGTAAGATGGAACTCTAGACGAGGACCCGAGTTCACATGGGAACGAGAAGATGAGATAAGAAAGGAGTATCCGCATCTCTTTAAACCTACCCATTCGGAATCTAATCGAAACTAAAATTTCGGGACGAAATTTCCCAAATGGTGGGAGAATGTAACAACCGGATTCTAGGTCCTACTTTAAACCTTAATATAATCTAGTAGTATTTCATTTTATTATTAATATTGTTTTCTTCTTCCATGTTAATTGATTTCATGCTTAATTGCCTTGAAGATTTCACTCTCATCTTCCTCCTCTCTCTAACTCATGAATTCTCTCCCTCTCCTCTTCAAAATGCTGCAATTTCTTCTTCATTTCCAGCCAAGTTTGAGAGCCACCTTCAAGCACAACACCGATTACTACAAGCTCAAGCTAGGAGGTGACCAAAAGGTTGAGTTTCTTGCAAGAACTTGCAAAATCCAAGAAGTTTCAGCACCAAATCGAGATTCAACAGCCCATCAACTCTTGGAGTCAACCTAAAAACGTCACATCCTCAAAGTGTAAGATTCAACTCAACCGAATAAAGCCATTCTTGGGATTTTCTCCACTTTTCTACCATAAATCTCACTCTTCTTGTTCGAAACAGAAACTTGCGGCCAAACCACTGTTTTGAGAAACTCACAACTTCACACAAGGTATCTTTTGAAGGTAGATCGTGAACCATGGTTGGTGCACTTGTTTGAACCCCCGAAAACCCCATTTTTCATGTGTTTTAACACCAATAACCCACCTGTGTTGAAAAGCCCCTCAACCTATATTAAAATTGGCCCAAAAACAGTTTATGAACATCATAATAATATAGATTAAAAGTTACAAAAAGGTTTGGTGACGTTTATGCTCAAACTATGATGATTACACATGTGCCAATGATATAAAACACCCTCTAAAAAGCAACAACGGTGCTATGTATGTAAAATCCGTGAAATAATGTTCATTTCCAGTGTTTTAGTGATTTTAAATGTATAAAAATTTGTGGTGTTTTCTGGATATGTAAAAAGGATGGAAAAATATACTTAATGAGCTTATTTAGTGACCCGAAAAGTGGTAAAATCCAAAGATATGACCAAATCTTAAAATATTTAAAGTTTAAAATTTTACAGGCCCTAAAATAAGTATTTTAGTGTTAAATATAAAATTTGGTGAATTATTGGGTTGATATGTGATTTCTATGAATTTATTTAACAAAAATAAGCCTAAACCGGGAGATTTTTAGATAAAATTTTAAAAATAGTGTAACAAGCCTAAAACAAATAAATTCATGTTATTTCAGTAAGTTAGGAAATCCCAAGATAATATTTTGGTGGAAAATCGAAAGATAATAGATTAGGTTGTTTGGTTTCCGGTAAAAACAAGTTTTAACGGTTTATTGTAGAAACGAAACTTTTTGCTCAAATAACCCAAAAAATTCTTTTAAAAAAGATTTTAATCTTTTTTATAATTCGTTAAAAATTTATACTTGAGTGTTATGGGTTGAAATTAAAAGATTTAAAACAAGGTGCTTAAATTATCGGTTTTACCGTAACCGGTAACTCAAATTTTGTGTTTTAAATTCCTCAAACTAAATTCTGGAAAAATTGGATTTTAAACAGGCCTAAAATTAATATAAAAACCCCTAAGAACTAATAAGGGCCATATTGGGTCAAGAAATGAAAGAAAGCAAACTTTTGGGTCAAAATTGTAAATTTTGAAACTTAAGGGACCAAAGTATAAATTTTGTTATTATCACTAAATTTAAATCATTATATGACCAGAAGCTTTTGGTAAACTTAATGTTATATTAATAAGTTAGTAAGAATCATAAGCACTTGTCATTCATATGCTAAAACCCCAACTTTCATAAAAATGAAACTTTTTGATGCAAACACCTAAGAAATGAAGCCACATGAACTTATGACCATAAAATACACCTAGTTACACCTACAATAGTCTAAGAACATATAGCTTACTACCTGTGCCTTGATGATAGGGTGCTAGGGCTTGAATCTTTTCTGTGACCGAAGAACTGTTGATAAACCTAAGGTGAGTTTTAGTGCTCCCTCTTTACTACTATTTTGGGATGAAGCATGCTATGTTTGGACTAAAATCATTTATGTGCTATTATGTGATACTTATATGTTGTGTTTAATGTTAGAACCTGCACTTACTTGAATCACCATCATTAAATCTTGGTGAACCGCTTGTTTTATATGGGTAGATCAACTTGGGGAATCCCCCACACATAGTGCCTTCCGTCATAACCCAATAACATAATAGGAAGGGTACCACCTTGAGATCTTGCGGGGTCGTTTATGTCATGTGACAGGTTTTATAAGATACTATGGTGTACCACTCGGTAGGTATGGTACACTGTTTGAGGCTTAGTTCTCCCTATGGGTTAACCGGTAATAACACAAGTTTAGAAGAGGCTAGCGGGGACTGAGTGTTGGGTTGATTATGACCCCCACAACAGTGATACTTATGTTTTTAAAATTAACTTATGGATTCTAAAGAGTCCTTTTGTATTTAAACTTTAAGCACTTGAACTCGCCAACTTTATAGTTGACACAAAATCTTTTTGAGCATGTTTCAGGTAACCCTTGATGGAAGCTTGGATTACGTTGGAAACCTTTTATGGATGGGCTAGCACCGTGACTACCAATGGCATTACTTGAAAACTAAAACATTATTAGACAATTGGATTGATGTTGTTAAAATTATGGATATTTTGTAATGGGTGTTACTTTATGTTTGGACAAGACTTTCATAGCCCGGATTTTCTATTTACATGTAATGCCATGTGATTTCTCCCCTTGCGTGCTCTTGAGATGGTTAGTTTCCGTTGCCATGTATTTTGCTAGTCTGTGACGTCCCACCCCCTTTGGGCCCCGGGTGTGACATGTTAAAGAAAAACATTCACAGCAGACGCTTAAGAAAGCCCACAGTGGATGCTTAAGAAAGTCCACAGCGGACGCTTAAGGAAGTCCACAGCGGACGCTTAAGAAAATACACAATGGAAGTTGAATCATCACTTCCACAGCGGACACACTCTGCCACATCTATCCACAACAGACATTAGAAAAAACTCCCACATCCACAGCAGACATTGGACAGCACAACTCCATTCGCAGCACCCACAGCAAACGAGTAAACATCACAACATCGAAAGTTTGTTCTCGGAAGATTTGAGAACTTCATTTTGACTTCCTATTGATCCAGATATATATAATTCAAAAGAGTTGAGTTACTCTTAATCAAGTCACAAAATCATTAAATTTTAATTAAGAAGATCAAAATATTGTTTCTTTTAAATTAAGCTAGATTAATCTTAGTCTAGCTTAACTAAATTGTAATTGAACCGAGTTATCTTTTTAATTAAGCCAATCTAATTAAATTTTGACATTCTTTAGATTCAATTAAATTTTAAAAATTTGATTTTGTTTGAAACACAAAAACAATTGTTAAATCTTTTTTGTTTTTAAACAAAATGGAAAATTTAACATCATTCACTAACATTTGTGTTTCAAGAAACCGAGCTGTCTTTCTTGCTACAGGTAGAAAGAGGTTTCAAGAATTCAAAAAAAGCAAACCAAGCTTCTGAAACCAACCAAACAATAGCAGCAAATTAAACAAAAGCTGCAACCAACCAAATAACAGCAGCATATGAAACAATAACAACAATTCACTCTTTGACAAGACAAATATTCAGTTGTACATCAGTCACATTGAGAAAGAACTGATGCATTTACATTTATGTGATCTTGCAAACTCAAACAACACATTGTCTAATGATTTGATCAAATGCAGGTTAGAGATGGAACAATCTCAAAGAAATGATCAAGCACAAATCAAGACGTTGAATCAATAAAACATCAGTTTAGCTCAGGAGATGAACCAGTTGCAAGACAAAATGGTTCAATAACAAATCAAACTAGAAGAGTTAACTGCCAAGCTTGCAAAAGCCACAAACAACAACAACACAAACATTCCTCCATTGCCTAAAATTGTGACTGCTGTGAAGTTCCAATCAAATCCAACTTCATCATCCAAGCCTAAGGGAAGAAGATCCAGACCTACTCCTCACTGCTTAAATTGTGACTTGGAGAATCATACCACTTCAGAGTGTTCATATAACAACTCTCCAACATCACAACATAGAAGAGGTCAAAGATCTTATCATCTATCAGAGTCGTACTCACCGAGATCGAAGCATGAGTACTACAACAAATGTCATGGCTACTCTTCTCCTCGATCACATCGGCATGGGTATGATTTTAAACATTATGATATTCTTGATTATTGGGCACCAACACATTATCCTAGGTCATACACATAATATAAGTATGACAGATATAGGAATAATACTTGGCATAATGGATATCATAGAAGATCACATTCATCAAATTATTATAATCATGATTATAATTATTATGATGAATATGATCACATGCCTAGAAGAAACAAACATGATCAAGGACACAAATCCTTTGCTACACTTACACAAAACTTTCAAAAGTAAACTAGGTTTTCTAAACCAACCAAAAGATTTTTAAAAGCCAAACAAACTCCTTTTGTTAAAAAAACTAAAGTTGAATCAGTTGGTTTAAAATCAAAACAACGTTGGAGAAAGAAAACAATTTCAGGAGGAGAATCTGATACATCATCAGTTAAAGCAAAATCATACACATACCAACAAGTCACATATAAAGATGCTAATGGGCAGCTCACGACAGTAATGGCCTGGGTTGAAATATCTAATTGATTTGATAGTGTTTTAGCGATAGTTATGGAGGCCTACCAACACAAGAAAAGTTAGTAGTGGCTGGTCTCTCCAATGACAGGAACGTTCTTCCTGCTCATGTTGTTTATGATGCAACTGAGCCAAATAGAGTAGAAATTAACCATGATTCAATACGGACATCAATTATTCATAGAAACTAAGATGGCAATGCAAGAAACAACTGATGTTTCATTCCATCTGCTTAGTCTGATTACATTGCTATATGGACTAACTATTGATGACCTCTATTAATTTGATAACACATATGCCATTTCTTTATTTTCTTAAAACCAATAATCCTAAAAAGAAATTAGAAAATCAAGAAAAATCCACAAACTACTATTGAATCTTCCTGTATTTACATGAGAAATGATAGTACACTCATCTACTATCTTCATCATCTGTTTTTACAAATCAGTAAAGACTGACAATGCTCTGTTTGATATTTCAGTAGGCTCAGCTTGGATTCAAGATAAGCATATTTGTGATGAACTAAATCAATATGCATTGTGGACCAAACCCTCTTAGGGTATTGGTAAGCAACGACTTTTCCAAGTGTTTGCTTGCGTGGTTACCTAAACACACCATGCGAAAATGGTTTATAAATTTCTCATTGATAAAAGTATCTATTTCTCCTTTGTTGTATGTAAATACAGACCTAAAGTAAACATAAGGACAACTTCTGTTGTGCTGAGTACAGACCTAGTTGACCTTGCACTAAAAGTGCTCATGCATGCCAAAAAGGCAAAGAAAAGAATCCTAATGTGGATCAAAGCTAAAAGAATCCCAATGAGGATCAACTTCCTAAGTGAAGTGTAAAAGAATCCCAAAGTGGATCATATCATGAGAATTTATACTCTAAGTAGCCTACTTCAAATTATGATAAAGTGCCACATTGCATTTTATGAGGAGGGTTATTCTTCCATATTTCTGAGTGTGGGGTACTCAATTAGCATATCTAATCAAACCTAAAGATGATAATATCACAAAGTGTTAAAAGTAGATCCTTGCATGAGTTTAAGTGGACAAACATACTTATAATCAACTTTGTTCTTTGTCTATGTCTATTCCAACTTTAAATTCTTAGATGTAGAGGATTTTAGATTAGTATGATCTCATTGCAGTTGAAGGATTCATGATTGTAAATATCATAATTTTAAAAAATCTAAAATTCCAAGAAGATTTGTCATTTCTAGTATTTTTCTTTGTTTTGGCAGATTTACATGTGTTATTGATTTAGGAGTGAAACTTCCATGCAATACCTCTACCGAGAGGATTTAGACTTTTGCAGGTGATGAATTGCACAACATGCCTGAGTTTCTCATTCAGTTCAAGATGTCAAGTGAACACTCCTGCTTCCTTCAAAGATCTCCTGCCAGTTGCTGAGAACTAAGAATCCTCCTCTTGGTGTCTCATACATAAAAGTTCCTCACCTTCCAAAGATTTTGTTGAGGGAGAGTATATGTCAAGTCTGAAGAATGTTTGATGCTTCTCCTTCACTTCTGAAGTTGAGATAAAGCTGTTGATATTGCTACATGTGCAATCCACAGTGTATGCAAATGGGTGCATTTTCAAGTCTTTAAAATATGACTAGAAGATCAAGCTGATGAAACATCCATCAAGTGCCGAAAACAAAGTTTTTATGTGCCAAAAAAAGTCTATTTCTCAATGCCTTTTTCTAAAGCTTATAAGAAGATGCTACCAGAAAGGAAGAGAAGACTGCAATCCGAGACTGCACATCAATCAACATCCAAGGTTTTGATAATCATGAGGTTTTGGTAGCATCATCTTAGGGGGAGTATTATTAGACTATTTGAAGATGATACTTACCAAAACCTAAGTGCCGAATCTCATGATGATTACCAAAACCGACACGGTGAAGCTATGCTGAAGATATGATCAAAATGGAGAAAATTGACCAAAGTCAAACTTGGTCAACCGTGGTCAAAGTCAGCAGTCAACATCAGCGGTCGTCCCGAATGACATCAGCACCCAGCAGTCACGCATTAGCAACAGAAAATTTATTAGACTTAGAACAATATTTGTGTAATCAATAGCGCTTAAATATAATTTTATTCATTTATGTAAAGAGTATAAATAGGCTAAGTGTAGTCATTTTATACTCTAAGCATTTGTAAGCACTAACAGTAACAAAGTAGCAAGAATTAGTCTAGTGAGAGAAACAATCAGGTTGAGTGTGTGTGAGAGAGAATTTTCTTACAAACTCCCTTTGTAATCTCCTAGCATCATCATCCATATGAATAAATGAAATTTTTATGAATATGTGTTCTTGATTAGTCATTATTCATTCATCATCATATATTAAATCTTGCAATAGATCTTCACTTGAAATCATCAATAGGTCTGTGAGATCCCGCATCACAGATCTAATAAACGGCAACAATACGATTGCAATATTCGATCCATCGATTATCGATTTCAACAGACTCCCCTCATCTTCATTAGAAGAATCATACAGGTGAGAGAACAGGACCAAAGTCTTCTTCCTCACCACCATCTTGGGGTTCTTGGCTGTTGGATTTCCCTTGCACACTGACAGCTTCAATAGAAGTGTCAATGGGCTAGGGTGCAATGGTTGAGGTCTTAATGACGTAATCACTTTCAACGGTGAGAGCCTCTTCTATATGGATTTCCTGAACATGTTTAGGAAGGTCCACCTCAGTTGGGGGTGGATGATTTGGGCTATATATGGGTGATTCAGGAGCAATCATCTCTCTTTGAGAAGGGGTGGAAAAGAGAGACTCATGGTACTCACTAAATCCTATATCATTATTATCATAGAATTGGAGGTCAGGGATGGGTTGGTTTAAGTCTAATGGTTAGGGATGGTAGCTTTCCCCTTAAGGTTAATCACTTGAGTTTTGAGACTCAAAGTGATGGCTTAAGGCTTGGGTAATGAGCTCATCAGGCTGAGCATGAGGAACCTCAGCACTGATCAAAGAAATAAAGGAGTGGTCTACTCCTCAAAGGGAGTGAGAGCTCTTGTTTCCACTTCCTCCTACATGTTGCTCAACTTGAGTAGACTGAGCAGGGGTTCATTTGTATTTTTCTGTGTTAGTGATGGTTATTTGTGGTTGTGTGGATGGTGCAGATGTAGGTGTGGGTTCAACATTGGCTAGTGCTACTAAGTTGTCACCTTAAGCAATGAGCTCTAAAATTTTTGGGACCAATGCTATTTCTACTTTGAGGAGCCAACAATGCTCTTTCTCATTATTTTGAAGATGTCGGGCTTCATCTAACCTAATTTAAGAGTATTACCTGTCCCCCTTAACTGTGAGCCTAGTTCACAATTAAGAATGTGTTGAACATATCTAGGGAACATATAGTACTCTAAGGAGTCCAAGTTTGCAAGCAAGTTTGTATATACAAACTGTGAATACTTAAACTTAACCCTTTGAACCATCTCATGGACTATATAGGATAAGTCCTCAGGAATTTGGTACCAACATTTATGCTTGTTAGATATAGAGTGGATTAGAACATGGAGGAGATACTTCCACTAAGAGGAAACCTTACCCTTCTTGAAGGTTCCGACAGAGTAGTCCCTTTCATAGCCTATTTATCGGAATCAGTTGTTCACAACAGAATTTGGGAAAAGACAACTCGCCTCTTCATCATCCAGCCTCTGATGAGAGTTGATGGTGGCTGGAGTGATGAAAATTGTCCTACCCTGCACTGTGATAGACAGTGCTTTCTCACCATCCAAGATGACCTCTTAGCAGGTCCTCTAGAACTCTAGGAGTTGTTCTTCATACAATGGAGGGTGTATTATGAGGGAAGAGTGATAGTTTGAGAGAGATATGAAGCGGAAAACATTTGAGAAACCTGGATCTTTCTCAGATGACAATAGAGCAACTTGGTTATGTTACCAGTGTAGATGCATGGAAAAATCTAGTTGGTTTCGCGGTTCAAAGTTGGCCATTTTAAAAAGCTTCTGAGTGAAGAAAGGTAAGAACAAAGGCGGTTTGTGGGTGAATTTAGGGTTTGAACTTTTGAAGATGAATGTAATTTGTCTTAGAAAGTTTTGACAAAACTTTCGAAGCCAATTTGGATTCGAAAGATATTCCTTAGTCTGATAAGAATGGCTTCGAAAGAAAAATACTTAGAGTATTTTTACTTCTTAGACAAATTTTGTTTCGGAAGATATCAAGGTTCAGATGTTTTATTCAAATGATGAGTAAAGCTTCCAAAACTTAATTGCTTTCAGTGGAAAATAGTCCTTCAAAACATATAAATACTCAAAAGAATATTTAAGCTTTGGAGGATATATCAGAGTTTCTTTCGAAGGTAAATTTCTTAGAAGTAGTTATTAGTTTTGAAGACATAATTTTCTTCCGAAGTCAACTAGATGTCTTCCAAAAGAAAACATATCTTAAATTTTCAAAATTCTAAGGAATATCACTTAATAAAAATAATTTCTTGTAAATTGAACTGGGCTTATATAGGTGATATTATAGACAACTTAAGACACACAAGTTTGAAAATAATCTTGAAATTCATTTAAGAAATAGTTGATACAAGATACCCTAAATCTCTTTTCATCAAAAGCTTTGTGAACAGATCAGCATATTGTTCTTTTATGTGAACTTTGACTGGTTTTGTTAATCCTTTTTCAAAATTATCTCTTATCAAATGATACCTGATGTTGATGTGCTTTGTCTTTGAGTGTTGTACAGGATTCTCTGTGATAGAGATAGCACTGTTGTTGTCTATGTGGATGGGAGTCTCCTTGAAGTTGAATCCATAGTCCAGCATCAGATTCTAAATCCAAAGCACTTGAGCATAGCAGCTTGCAACAGCAATGTATTCAGCTTCAGTAGTTGATGCAGACACACAGGATTGTTTCTTACATTGCCATGAGACTATCCTTCCACCAAGAAATTGGCATCCCTAGATGTACTACAGCCACCATAGTCACTATTTACATATGCATATAGATTGAAGTTAGAATTCTTTGGATACCAAAGGCCTAGTTTGAGAGCACCTTTGAGATATTTGAGAATCATTTTGATAGCAACCAGGTGTGACATCTTAGGGTTGGCTTAATATCTTACATAGATACATCTAGCAAAGATAATATCAGGCCTGTTAGCTGTGAGGTACATAAGAGACCTAATCATAGGCCTACAGAGATGTTCATCAACACACTCCCCCTCAAGATCAGGTCCTAGAGAGTGGTTTTTGGCTATGGGTGTCTTTGCAACCTTACACTCAGTTAGATGAAATCTAGTAAGTATGTCTTCCACATACTTTGGCTGGTTTATGAAAATGCCATTGTCAACCTGCTTCACTTGAATTCCTAGAAAGAAATTAAGTTCCCCCATGGCACTCATTTCAAATCTATTCTTCATCAGCTTCTCAAAGTCTTTGTAGGGCTTCGGATTAGTTGACCCAAAGATGAAGTCATCTACATAAACTTAAACCAGCATCAAGTCAATTCGTGTTCCTTTAATGAAGAGTGTTCCATTAATAGTACTCCTCTTGTAGCCATGCTGAACAAGGTAATGTGATAGTGTCTCATACTACTTTCTTGGAGCTTGATGCAGCCTATAAAGAGCCTTGTCAAGCTTACAGACATAATCAAGATGATTAGGGTCTATAAAGCCATGTGGTTGTTTAACATAAACTTCCTCATCAATCACCCCATATAAGAAGTCACACTTGACATCAAGTTGGTAGACTTTGAAATCCTTGGATGCATCAAAAGCAAGAAATATCCTAATAGCTTCAAGTCTTGATACATGAGCAAAAACATCTATGTAAACAATCCCCTCTTCTTGTGTGTGCCCTTGAACAACTAGTCTTGCCTTATTCTTGATGACAAGTCTTTTATCATCTTTCTTATTCCTGAAAACACACTTGCTACCTATCATTGTCTTCCCTTAAGGAAGAGGACATAGGTTCCAAACCTTTTGCCTTTTGAATTGAAGCAGCTCCTCCTACATTGCTTCAACCTAACTTTCATCCTTTAAAGCCTCATCAATCTTCTTTGGCTCAATCTGGGACAAGAAAAGAGAGTGTAAACAAACATTTTTGTCATGTGTTTGTCCTCTTGTTCTCACCCCTGTCTCAATATCTCTAATGATGTATGTGGTGGGATAAGACTTATGGAGTCTCAGTTGAGGAATCACAACAAGTTGGTTGGACTGATTTAAATTGGTGAAATTCAGATCTGGTGATTGAGTATTACCTATCATATCATCACACTTATCAAGAGAAACTTGATCCAATGAGTATGCTACATCATTGATGTTGTCTTCTATGGGATGGTTATCGACATCAAGAAATTCTTGATCACTGTCACTAACTCCATCTCCTCCTATATTGGAAACATCTTCATTTGAGTTCTGTGCCATAGTTCTGGAATTTGTAGGCACCTCTGATGTGTTAACTAAAGAGTTTGTCATTATTATGCTGACAGGATTTCCAACTGCATGGTTTGTTACTTCTGACTTGGTCTTCTCAGCTCAAATCTTGGGTCAAGATCACTTGAAGATAAGTTACCTGTAGATCCTAAAACATCTTCACAAGATTTGTTAAAATAGTTGGTAACTAAATCAAGATCATACAGCCAATCAGGACCAAAACCTTTCATGCTGGGTGTGTGATCATTGAATGTCACATTGGCTGACTCCTCAACTACTCTAGCTCTGAGATTGTATACTCTATAAGCCTTAGCTTGGGAAGAGTATCCAATGAAGTGTCGATCATTTGATTCTCAGCAAATTTGGCTATCTGATCTTTGGTATTCAAGATGGTGCAATGATATCCAATTGATATGAGGAAACCAATGAAAGGTCTCTTTCTATGCCACAGCTCATAAGGAGTCTTACCATGAGTCTTGACTACTAAAACTCTATTTTGCATATAGCAGGCAGTGTTGACTGCCTCTACCCAGAAGGTGATAGGCAGTTTAGAGTCAGATAGCATGGTTCTTGCAGCTTCAATAAGTGTCCTGATTCTCCTCTCAGTAGCACCATTTTGCTAAGGAGTCCTGGAAGCACTATATTGTCTTGTAATACCTTTCTCGTCACAAAATGTATCAAGGATTTGGTTCTTGAATTTAGTTCCTTGATAACATCTTATGATTTTGACCTTGTGATCACATTGATTCTCAATTTTCAAAATGAAGTTCTTCAAGATCTTAAAGGTCGCATCCTTAGTTCTATGAAAGAAAACCCAAGTCTATCTTGTGAAGTCATCTGTGATCACCAAATAATATGAGGTCCTTCCTAAACTCATTACACTGTTGGGGCCACGGAGATCCATATCTAATAAGTGTAGGGGAGTAGTGATGGAGTTTTTTTCTTTTGGCTTGTGAGACACTCTGTGTTGCTTACCTTTTATACATGCAATACAGTGGTCATCACTTGTAAACTCTTTCATTGGCGTTCAAGTTACCAAGTCATTCTTAATTAGTTTATTCATGTTCTTAAAGTTTACATGGCATATTCTTTTTTGCTAAAGAAAAGACTCATCACTATTGGCTTTAGATAGGAAGCAAGAAACTTCTCCAGATGGGGAGGTTTCTTGTAAATCCACCAAATGGGGAGGTTTCTTGTAAATCCATCTTGTACATGTTCCCTTTCCTGGGGGCTCTTAGTAGGATATGCTCTTAAGGAATGAACACCTCGGGTTTGAGAACAATGCACTCATGATCAGTGAAGAGCATGTTATGACTCTGATCACAAAATCAGGACACACTCAAGAGATTATATCCAAGATCCTTGATATAATTTACCTTTTCAATGCTGAGCTTACCATTTGTGACCCTGCCCCTTCGAGTGAAGTAACCACCTGATTCTCCCCAAAAGAAATTGGCCCTCCATAAATTCTTTCAAAGTTCTGAAGCAAAGAGCCATTGCTTGTCATGTACCTGGAACAGCCACTATCAATGATCCAAACATTTTTGGTCTTTTGCTATTCGTACACAAAAAGAGATGGTTAATTACATTTGGAAACCCAAGCGTTGTTGGTCTTGGGCTTGTCAAAGTGACCTGAAGATAATTCAATAGTTATTGATCCTATATGCAAGCTTTGTGGATCATTTGCTATTGTTGATGAAGAACTTTTAGTCATATGGCCTTCCTTCATCTTCCACACCATCTTTGGAAGACTAGACTTGGCCTTCAATACTTTTGAAGTTTTGATAACTTTGGAAGTTTTGGAGACTGGACCTTCGAAAGCTTTTGCATCCACTGCAACAGACTTCAGTACTTCAGAAGCATTCCTTTCTTCTAAGACCAAATTTTCCTCTGAGGGTAATTTTTCACCTATCTTCTTCTTCACTTTGGAGCTTCTAAAAGAATAGATTTTCCTTCTGAAGCTATCTTCTTCTTCTTCTCAGAAGTTTTCTTCTTGGTCATGTGGATGGTACCTTTGGAATCGTAGATGCAATTCTTAGCAAAATGAGATGTACCACCACACATGATGCATTGTAGATGCAATCCTTAGCAAAATGAGATGTACCACCACACATGATGCATTCAGTTGGCATACTTCTGAGAGTCTTTTTCTGAGTAGGAGGATTAGCTTGATCTCTTTCCACTTCCTTCTTCATCTTCATAGATAATGTAGCAGGATTCTTAAGGTGAGGCTTGCTCTTGGAATTAGATAGTTCAGGCTATGCAGTAGTGGTGCATATTTGGTCAGCCTTTTTCTCTTGACCAGGATGATTTGGACATGAACTAGGACTCCTGATACTAGAGTCCATGGTTGAGTCTTCAGTCTTCACTACTTCAAATCCAGCAGAAATAAAGACTTGTTTTTGCTTGGAGTTAAAGGTGTTCTTGATCTCTTGGGCCTTCTTTTATTTTCTTTTGGCTACCCTGATCAAGTTCTTCCTAGTAGACTTGGTCATCCCGGATTTCTTCTTCTCTCCAGGAGAGTAGTGACCCTTCTTAGGATGATCTTCTTCACTCACTTAAGATCCATCCTTCACTATCTCCTTTTCATCTTCATTATCTTCTTGGATGGGATCTATGAGGGGTAGCTCATCTTGACAAGTTCCACATCTTGGAGATCTTACAGATAACAATGTGTGTGGAGGAGCTATCTTACTTGAACCCAATCCCTGCCTATTTTGATAAAAAAATCTTTACATGCAAGGATGAAGATATGATGTTCTTGAATGTTTCTTCTTAAATAACACATTTTTCTGCCTTGGCTTTGCTTATCACAAGCTCAGCCTAACATTCAGTTAACTTGGTAATGAGATCTTTTATTAAAGTACTGTAACTTGTATGCTCATGCTTAAGAGTTAAAATTGTTTTCTCTAAATCTTCTATTTTAAGTTTATAGTGATTTTTAGCTCTTTGAAGTTAGCTTTTAAAATATTGAAGGACTCAAGGTTAGATCTCACTTCCAGATTATAGGACATATACATGTTAACTGCAGTAGCATTCATGTGTACAAATATGTTCTAATACCTTGGCTTCTTCATGGTCAGCCATCAGTGCTTGGTTGGGAGAAACATCTTCAACCTGGAAGCTCCAGTCAAATCCTCCTTCTTCAATAGCAACAACAGCTTGTTGTTTTGTTTGGCTTGGCTTCTCAGATCTAGGAGCTGCATCAGTGTAGTTGGGCCTGGATTGTGCTTGGCCACCATTTTTCCTCGGTGCCTTACACTCCCTAGCGAAGTGTCCCATTTGTTACAGTTGTAACACTTCACTTTGTCTTTATCTAGTCCAAACTTTCCACTGGATACATTGCTAGGAAACTTTCTTCCTATCCTCTTGTAGAACTTCTTAGCTCTGTGAGTGAGAAGAGCCATTTGCTAAACTATCAACATGTACTCCAGATCATCTGGATGGATACAATCCAAGTCTTTAAGACTGAAGAGAAAGTAGCCACCACTTTCATTAGTAGACACAAAGGCTTGAGATGAGCTTGTCTCTTGAAATGGACTTCCTTGGATGTAGCTCTCCCTTTGTGTCTTAGGGAAGGTGATGAAAGGACCCTTTTGAGAGTTGTCAGTGTAGCTAATAAGATGATGTTATGGTTACCTACTATCCTTTTCATCCACATGAAGGGCTGAACTCTATTGATTGTTGGAAGATCTGCTTGATGGATTTTGCATGTTCATCTCCATCTGATAGCCACTAAGGATACCATACAGCTCTGTGAGAGTAAGAGTAGTGAGGTTTTTAGTTCTCTTAATGGTCACACAGTAGTAAGTCCATTGTCTGGGAAGAGAGAACATGAATTTCCTCACAATGTCCCTATTCTTAAGCTTGACTCCAACATCCATGAGAGTATCTACAATCTCAACAAACCTGAAGTATTGTTGAGTCATAGTTTCGCCTGACTTGTAGGCAAAGTTCTCAAACTGCTGCTTCATGAGGTCTTTCTTGTTTTCCTTGGCTTCATCAGACCCCTCATACATTAGCTTCAATGCATCTTGGAGTTGCTTAGCAGTTTTGCACTTCTTGTAGCCTCTGAATATAGAGTTAGGAAGAGCAGCTTAAAGAGCGGTCATGGCCTTTTGATCTATGTCTATCTTCTTCTAGTCTTCCTTAGAATAGTCAGCCATTTCCTTAGGAATCATCCCACCTCCAACAGTGGTTGAAGAGGTGCTTGGAATGTGAGGTCCTTCAACAACAGATCTCCACATCCTCCTGTCTTGAGACTTGATGAACCCTTCCATACATTGGCACCAAGTATCAAAATCATCAGGAGTGATCAGTGGAGACTTTTTCATAGTACCGGTTTCCATATTAGCTTTTGTGAGAGCTACCATTTGAGGTAGTAAGTATTTTATGAAACTAAAGAGATCAAAGATGGTGAGATCTTACAATCAAGAGCCTTAAATGCTCTGATACCAATTGCAGGACCGGTGAAGGGGTCAATGCAATAATTTCACAATGTTAGGAGAGTGTTAGAACACTTGACAGATCAAATAGGGAACCAGCTTATGATGAAACAAAGAACACAAGTAAAGAACAGAACAAGAAAAAGATAATATGGTTTTCAAGAATGATGTATGTTGCTCTCAAGTTCTTACAAAGTGTTACGAATCTTAAAGAAAATGACAAGTACTTAAGACACTTTATACTACATCGTATTGCCGTCCATACTTTGAAGGCCAGCTGGAACACTAATTTAGACAACAAAATCAATGTAAAGTCAAAAGGCAGATTGCCTTTTGACTAGTGACTATGACATGTCACAGCTCACATCCTTATCTAATACAAAAAGGAAAAAAGTACAAAAGTAGAAAGTTACAAACTCAAGACCTTAATCTATAGTTTGACAAAAGTATGGGCTTTTCACCAAGTCATATAAGTTGGTGAGTCTTCAAAAGTGGCAGCGAAAAATGGTTCAGCTTTTTTCAAAAGGTGATTCAAAAAAAGCATGTCTTCTCTGTCTTCGGAAGAAATCAGTCTCTTGGCTTCAAAAGACTTTGTCTTTGAAGATTCGGAAGACTTCATCTTTGGCTTCGAAAGATTCGGCTTTTGCCTTCGGAAGATTTGATCTTAGTATAATTCATTGAGTTGTATCAAATCTTTCGATGTAACTTCCTTGTACTTCACTTGTGCATGCTGAGAGCTCTTTGGTTGCATCAGCCTCTAAGTGTAATCCTTACAATAACCTAAGTGTCCCCTATACTAGGATTATTATACTTAGATAGAACTATAACTTTATCGAATTTCTTCTTCTAGATATGCCATCTTACTCCGTTGATATCTGCTGAAACACCCTTTTTATATCGTCCCATGAATATCTCGACTAACCTTCCTACACCGGTGAACCCATAAACCCAATCCGTAAGAGTCAAGAGATGCTTCGCTTTGAAGAGTTAGAAGGATTCCAAAGCCCAATCCACTTGAGTCAGAATCTGATCTACCTAGTAGAGCTAGCAAAGCCACTTGTTCCAAGCCCAACCCATTCAAACAAGAAACGGAAGAACCCTGAACTTGAGTTTGACGCTATAAGCAAGCCCATTAAAGTTATCAACATTTCAAGTGACTCAGATGATGAAGCCCAAAAGACTAGCAAGAAGAAAAGGACTTACTCTGGGGCTAACAAGCCCAATCCATGAATACTCTCGTTATTACCAAGGGCCCGTGTGATGGTGGCTAGGATTATATGTAATCTGCAAGAGTGGGTACATGTCCATATTAGATTCTATCTAAGAAAAGATGTGGTGCATAAATCCATACAGACCAGTTACTCTTTCTTGGAAATCTTTTGTGGGTGTATCGCTTATAGGCTAAAAAATATATTCCAGGCACGTTATTACTAGGACCTCATGTTCTGATTAGTCAAATAAATTTCCTTATTCATTCAAGCTAGACATCAAGCAAATATAATATATGCATGCTGGGGGTTTTCCTATTATATATATTTTTGTAAGACATTTCGAGTTAATAAATGGAGCCGATTAGAAATTGAAATACAAGTCTGATGAAATTCCCTATTTCATGGGTCGAATATGGATCCTTGATTCAAGTAACCTCTAGAAACTTATCCTCAACGAATCTCATAAATCTTGTTATTTAGTTCATCCATGTGCCGATAAGATGTACCAAGATCTTAAGGAATTTTGTTGGTGGCTTGGTATGATGAAAGACATTACCCTATATGTGGAAAAATGTCAAACTATTCAAAGGTCAAGGCTGAACACTAGAAACCATCCGGTCTGGTCCAGCAACCTGAAATCCCTCGATGGAAATAGGAGCAAATATCCATGGATTTCATCACCAAAATTTCGAGATCCTCTAGTGGGCATGACTATATTTGAGTCATAATGGACCGTTTGACCAAGTCCACTCACTTCCTTCCCATTCATGAGGAGTATAAGATGGAAAATTTGTCCAAGCTCTACATCAATGAAATCATGACATGACATGGGGTTCCCATGTCGAATATCTCTGATCGTGATAGCCATTTCACATCCTGATTTTGGCAATCATTACAAAAAGCCTTAGGCACTTGTTTGGATCTTAGCACAACTTATCATCCCCAAACTGATGGCCAAAGTGAAAGAACAACACAAACCATGGAAGACATGCTTTGAATGTGTGTATTCAATTTCGGAGGAATTTGGGATCATCACCTACCTCTCATCGAGTTTTCCTTCAACAACAGTTACCATACAAGCATCAAATGCGCACCTTTTGAGGCTTTGTATGGAAGCAAGTGTCAAACTCCCATATGTTGGACCGAGGTTGGAGACTCTCAAATTACAAGTCTCAAACTTATTCAAGAGACTTCTGACAAGATCTTCAAAATTCAAGAAACACTTAAAGCCTCTTGTAGTTGTCAAAAGAGTTACGCCGACAACCGAAGGAAACCTCTTGAATTTCAAGTCGTTGATAATGTCCTACTCAAAGTTTAACCTTGGAAAGGTGTTGTCCATTTTGGGAGAAAGGGAAAACTCACACCATGATTCATTGGACCTTTCGATGGAAAGGATTCGTCAGGTTGCTTAAACTAAAGCTACCTTCTGAACTCAGCAACGTTCATGACACTTTTCATGATTCTAATCTTAACAAGTGTCTAACGGATAATAATCTTCACATTCCCTTAGAGGAGATCTGTATTGATGTGACATCCGGTAATTTTCTGTTACCAAACTCCATTAGTTCCGTTACGTCTTGCATACACGTGTCGTGAGCACACACTAGTTGTCGTTGAATGTTGGTGAATTAATAACAATTATCTATGATAAATAGATAATAACTTGATTAATAATGTAATTATTAAGTTGTGCTTATGTGCTTATGTGATTTTAAATATTATTTATGAATTTAATCTTGTAACGTGTCAAAGTGTTATATTTATTGCATTGTTTTGTAGCTATTGAAAATTATGCATGATTATTATTGTTAGTTTATAATATTTGTACTTTGTAGTTAAAAATTGTTAAAAAGTGTTAAAAAGGTTAATTTTTATAAAAAAGTAGTAGGAGAGGGATTAAAGGGTGATTTTAAATAAGTAAACTTTTGACAAAACCCAACCCTAGCCCCCTTCTACACCATTCGGCCGAAACTCATCCCAAGCACCCCCATTCTTGCGATTTCAAGCTTCTAACTCCAAGAACTTTCGATTTTTGCTCGGCTTTGATCATTACAACGTGTAGCAAGCATCAATTCTTGGCCATTACACGATTAAAGGTTAGATTTTATTGGTTTTTCATGGATTTTTGTTTATGGCCGAAACCCTAGTTCAATTACCATGATGAATGTCGAATTTTGAATGTTTGATGATTGTATGATGTTTGTTAGATTGTATTGATGTTGGTTTACATGGATTATACGAGAATTTCGTGGTTTTGATGCGTAGTTCATACCTTACTAATAATAGTAACTTTTGTGCATGAACTTGATGAATTGAAGATAGAATGATGATGTTATGATGTTAATGATGTTGTATGAATGTTGGATTATGATTATTATGCAAGAAATCCATGAATTGATCATGTAGTTCATACCTTGCTATAAGTAGAAACTTTTGGATATGAGATTTGTGAATTATGATAATTTGATGATGTTGGCTATGTCTAGATGATAGCATGGACTTGATTAGGCATGATGTTGATGAATTCATGATTGTATTCGCTGCTAGATTGATTTTGGGATATTACTTTCCCAAAAAGGAAACTTTAA
The DNA here is from genome assembly GCA_025506505.1 of Flaveria sonorensis. Taxonomy (NCBI): domain Eukaryota; kingdom Viridiplantae; phylum Streptophyta; class Magnoliopsida; order Asterales; family Asteraceae; genus Flaveria; species Flaveria sonorensis. The sequence goes on from CM046426.1 coordinate 29,643,029, forward strand.
TTTTGAAGATCATTGGATATTGTGAGTTAGACTTGTTTATGATATTAGGATCATGTTAGAATGTTTCTGGATGATTTTTAATGTGTTAGAGTGTAATGATTGGGTCATATAATTAGTTGGTGCAACTATGGGAACATAAGAGCTTTCTTGGGAAATGTGCAAGTATACATGTTACGTACCATGATGAATTGTGATTATCGATTATTGTAAGGTTAATGTTTTGCTTGTATGAGTTACGTGTGGAATATTGATGGTGGGTATCATACACGCGTGCGAATCTGAGGCCCCTACCTTGTAGGATTGGCAGGGTTTAGGGTGTGTAGCCGTGAGTGGCTTCACATGGCACGTTGTGAGTGACTAAACCCAATGTGTATTGTAAAGGAATCTAATTTAGAATCTGTGTTGTATGATGAATTGGATTACGTGCATTGTATGATAACCTGGATAAGCATGAAAAGCATGATAAGCCTTACGTGTTACAATGTGGCTTATGAGAATAACTTGCATAGTAATTTGGAATGGCTTGTTGAATTATTGGTTGTTATGTTTGATCAAACAAGAATTTAACTTGAAATGTCACCAACGGGTCAAACGGGTCAACTTGGTCAAATGAGTCTTGTTTTCCAAAACCTTGGGTCAATGTGTTTATTGAGCACTTAGGGTTGTTAAAGATTCTGTGTACATGTACTTATGTCCTTGCGTGTTCTAGGTGACCTCTGAAGGTTGTCTTTTCGCTCACTGTTAGCTTTTACTATTGTTTGTTTGCGCACCAGGTGAGTTCATGCCCCACTTTCTTATACACTCTCTTTTGGGGGAGATAGCATACTGGTTTATAAACGCTTTATTTTAGTAAGTGGTGTATAGTGTAACATAGTGGGTTATACCATGGAAATCCTCACACTTTCGGATCGTTAATATTGGTATATAGCGGGAAATCGTGGGTAGTACTACTGGGTCTAACAAGCCCCACCTGTGCGACTCGAGGTCAAACAGGTGCAATATTGTCCTAAACTACTAATAGCGTCACGACCTAGTGTGTCGTGATGGGAGGCAAACAACGAACACAGTCAGCTTTAATCGCGAAATCACTATGGTTACTACTTGTGAATATAGACTAGATATCTATTTCATTGCACTTCTTATGTTTTACAACTGTACTGTTTTATGATTAACGCAAACTCTTGAACTCACCAACCATCGTGTTGGCACTTTTAGTATGCTTTTCTCAGGTCGTTTCTAGCATCTGCCCTTAGGAGCACGTACGTGTCAAGCATGATTTGTTCAAACAGTGTTTACTTTTAATTTATCATTTACTTACATATTTTGGTTTTGCGCGTGTTTTGCGCAGTTTACTTTTAGTACCTTTTGTTTGGATTATTTACAAACACTTTCGCAAATATTTTAAAGTTTTAAACTCTAAGTTGTTTAAATGTTGCATATAGAGTCGTTCTGGGTAACTAATGACTGAGATCCTGGTTTGTTCACACGCCTCGCGGTAAAACCCCGCGCGTGGAGTTTAAGGGTGTGACAATTGATGACAAGTTACACTTCATTGAGGAACCCATAGAGACCATGGACCGTGATATCAAGACGCTCAAGCGAACCCGAATACCTATTTTGAAAGTTCATTGGAATTCTAAGCGTGAGCCTGAGATAACTGGGAATGCGAGGACCAGATGAAGCTCAAGTACCCTCATATTTTCCAAGATTATTTAGCCTCTACTAGTTAATTTTGGGGCGAAATTTCCTTAGCTAGGGGAGACTGTAACATTTCATATTTTTCGTATTTGTTCTTTCATCTTTTGTTATAGCTTAATAAAAGTTGAATTTCATTATCATATTTCATGTGAAAATACATATACATAACATGCTTATTTGATGCTTTGTTTGTAAAATTTAGCATGTCTGCTTATGCGTCACTTGAACCGTAACTGTTAGACCATGACCAATTGCCTTTAAAGTGAGACTTATATTCAATAGGGATGCCAAATGTTTATACTTTCACAAATAAAACAAATTCCTAGAAGGTTTCTAAGGGTAAAAACACTTGTAAATGCAAGAAATAAAAATATTACATATGTGAAACAAGTGGATTACACACTAATAAATTGCTAAACTTGGTCAACAAGCTAAAACTCACCCCATTTAACTCAAATTCGACCTCCTCTTATATTTTAAGGTTTCCATATAATTTTTTTTATTTTATTTAATTTTGTTTATAAAACTTTCTCTACACTTCATACCATAAATAAACCCCTTAATCCTCAACTACAAATACAAAGCCACTTTCTACCAATTTCTTTGCACCATAATCAAAACAAAACCCTAACTCTTCCTCTCTAATTCTTCTAGCATCAAGAACACCAAGGTGTTCAAGAGCTTGATTCAAAGGTGAGTTTTGATTTTTTAGTTTTATTACACAATGTCTTTAGATTCTTTTACTTTTTCTTCTTGTTCTTCTTTTCTCTCAATTTAAGATGATTCTTTGTTACCCGTACACCTTAGTGTAGTGACAGAGATGATTCTTGGGCCTTAACACAAAAGATCATGATTTACGAAAGGGATTGATCGTGTTGAATAATTTAATTGTTTGTTCTTGATTTTTATTTCCAATACATTCTTACAGTTTAGTTCTTCTACTACTTCTTTTTCATTAATATGAGATGATTAGTAGTTGCTCATACACCTTAGTGTAGCAACGAAGATGATCAAACGAATCTCAACACACAAGATCATGATTTACGAAAAGGATTGATCGTGTTGAAGGCTTTCAAACTCGTTGTTATTCTTAAATCAATATCATAGTATAATATGATGATATATAACTTAATTTATAATAATTTTATATCCAAAAATCTTTTTTATCAAAACCCTTTGTAGTTTACATCTATGCAAATTTTAGATTCAGTCCGGAAACTTACATCAACTTTAAACGACCTTAACTTATTCAAAACAGACTCAAACGACACGTTTCGTTTTTTGAAAATTATTTTCTTTGCGATAGCTTTCTAACCCCACCGATCTCATCGAAAAATTCAACTGTTAAACCCCAAAACAGCCCATGCAAGTTAAGTGCGCAGAACTGCTCGGGTTCTCGACAGGCTGTATTTTTCTCATACCATGTGTGATGACGATATTCGATTTCGTGGCACCCGGGCATTTCTGCTTTAGCCCGGGTGTGACAATCATCTTTCTCACAAAACTATCCTTCAAGCTCAGCTTTTGTCAGTGAGTAAGCCAACTTCTTCCAACTCTTTCAGAATCTGTTAAATGCATCATCCAAATGATCTTGAAGAGATGGACATCAACTATCAAATAGCCATGATCTTTTTCAGGGCTAAATGGTTCCAGTAGAGAACTAAAAGAAAGTTTTTAAAGCAAAGATGATCAGGATATGGGTCTGATAAGAGCAAGGTAAAGTGCTTCAACTACAACTAGTTGGGACACTTTGCCAAAGAATGCAAAGCACCTAAATCAAACCCATCTCCACTAAGTTCATCTTCCAACAAACTATCAACGACCTTCTAACACCTCTCTAATTCTAGTAATCCAAGACATACAATGCCTGTGGCTTTCGGAGGAATGTGATTGATAAGAGATTTCAAGTGGAGGACATCACTCCCATCAACAATGCACTGATGGCAGGAAGCTCAACCTCTACACCTCAGGTAGCTACTAAACCTTGTACACCTAAGTGTATTGCAAAAGTAAACATGTACAGGAATCACAATCTAGATCTCATGAATGATGTGGAATCAATAAACATTCTCAAAAAGTATTTTAAGAAAAATGATTAAACTCAAAATGAAAGATAATAGAGCTAGAAAAGATTGTTTCACAACTAAAACATAAACAAACTAACTTGAAGACCTAGATTGATGATGCCTTGAGCAAATTGAAATCAGCACAATATGATTTCGCAATAGCTAATACATATGCTGATAAATACAATGTTCAAATTAAAATTCTGAAAAACTACTTGTCTTTACTGGAAACTCCCAAAAGTTGTATCAAACCAAGACAGGATTAGGGTACAATGCTATGGAACCACTAATTATCTACACTCGTGTATACTCCCCTAAGTGCAGCCTGAATGGAAATGAGCAAGTATCTGTCAAACCAATCGGTACAAAGCCAGTCGCTGATAAATCTGAACAAGTGCAAGAAGAAGAAGAAAAGAGCAAGGAAAAAGAAGGTAAGAAAGAAGAGATGAAGCAAAAAAGGGAAGAAATTCAAGGCAAAATAAAGAAGAAAGTGACTCAAGTAGTGAAGTTTTACAAGGAATCCAACATCAACAAACCAACTGCTAAGTCAACCCCCTCTATCATGTCAAAGCCTAAATATAAGCAAAGTTGTAACAAGAAGACACATAATAGAAACTACTATTCAGGAACTTCAGACTCTTCAGAAGTTAGACCACATCCATATGTTCAAAAGTCTACTTCCAAAGCAGTAAAGATTCACAACAAGAAGTTATCAAGGAAGAAAATTGACCTTTCCACTCATATTGACTACAAGCTAAACAAGAGCATCTATGGAGTTGAGGAAAATTAGCAAATGAGATCTTCAAGGAAGAAGGTGACACTTGAAAATTTCATTGATCATGAGCCGATAAAAAAAGAAAAGAGAGAGGAGATAAAGATAGAACTTTAGGAACTAAAGTTGTAGATCAAGACAGCAAGGCAGCAGATGAAGATCATATGCCTAATATGTGGGGAAGACGGCCATTTTGCAAAAGACTTTCAATACAATCCCTTAGCTTACTCCACTAACCATCTCAGATCCTCAAAAAGGTTTGTAGTTGTTGATCAACCATTGAAAAGAAAATTGGTACTCATAAAGCTATTCGGATGTCAAACAAGTCAAGTGCTGATTTCAAGAAAAATTCAACACTTCAAAAGTATATGCCGAACAAATTAGTAGCTGCAAATCTTAAGAAGAAGACTTTTGAGAAATCATCACCATCTCCAAAGGCTTCAAAAGGTCACCAAAGAAAAGACGATGTCAAAGCATCTAGCAAATCAAAAGGCAACAAAAAAGGCCGGAGATCAAAGACATTTACCGAATTTGACAAAACCTTAGATGACCCAAAACCTATAATCAAGCTTTCAACACTTAGAATTCATAAAGCTTTACTGAGACCTAAAAGACCGAAGACTAAATAAGCTTGGGTCCCTATTCATCACTAACCAACTCATTCATGTGCAGGAACATCCGCAGACCAAAGATAGATTGTGGATTGTGGATAGTGGATGTTGTTGGCATATAACAGGTAATAAATCATGCCTGCTGAATCTTGAACCATATGATGGTGGATCTATTGCCTTTGGAGGTGATACAAGAGGAAGATACATCACTGGCAATGGACAGCCAATAATGGGAAGGCAAGGTTTGATAAGGTGAACTATGTGAAAGAGTTAAACTATAATCTGCTGAATGTATCTCAGTTATGTGATCAAAACATAATACTCTTTTCACAGAGCATAAATGTATTGTTCTATCTCGTGGTTTTGTAATGATAAAATAATTTTAAGAGCCCCTGGGAGAGACATATGTACATGCTCAACAAGTAGAATGCATCACCTTCAAGAAATATATCATGTTTCATTGCTAAAGTTTCAATAAATGAATCTCCATTTGGCACAGAATGCTAGCACATGTAAATCTCAAAAACATGAATAAACAATTTTGAAATGGGTTAATGGACTATCGAATAAGGAGTTTACAAGTGCTTATCACTGTGTTGCTTGTAAAAAAGGAAAGGTGCTATTTGTTTTTTCTACAGCAAAATGTCTGCAGTCTGCGGACCACATCTGAAGACATTTGCAGCAGAAGAGGTAGACCAAACGTTTACAGTCTACAAGAAGAATACTGTTTGTTTTTTAATATCTGCAAACTGCTAAAATATTATGTAATTAAAGTAAACCTATTTTTTAAACTTTAAAAAGTACTTCAACATTAAAATTTAAATAAAAGTCATACATACTGAAATAATATTCATAAAACAGTAAAACTACATCTTATTTAAATTATTTATTTCATATTTTGTATTAACTGCTCAACAATTTCATCTCATAACTGAGTCATATATGTCACACCCTCAAAATCCACGTGCAGATTTTACCGCGAGACGAGTGAACAAACCAGGATCCAAGTCATTAGTTACTTAGAACGACACTATATGTAACATTTAAGACAAATCAGAGTTTAAACTTTAAACCATTTGTGGAAGCATTTTGTAAATATTTCAAACCCAAAGTAATAAATGTAAACTGCGCAAAATACGCGCCCAAACCAATGTATGTAAGTATGCAATATGTCAAATGTAAGATAAGGATTGTTCAAAACATGCTTGACACGTGAGTGCTCCTAAGGTAGCTGCTAGTAACGACCTGAGAAAAGCATACTAAAAGTGTCAACACTACGGTTGCTGAGTTCAAGAGTTTGTAAGTCATCATAAACAATAGCGTTTGTAAAAATATAAAAAAGTGCATTGAAATAGATAGCTCGTCTAATTTCATTAGTAATAAACAATAGTGATTTCGTGATCGAAGCTGACTATGTTTATCTGTTTGCCATCCGCCACGACATACCAAGTCGTAATGCTGGTAGTCGTTTAGGACAATATTACACCCGCTTGACCTCCAGTCGTACGGGTGGGGCTTGTAAGACCCAGTAGTACTACCCAAGATTTTCCGCTAGATTCCTTAATTAACGATCTGAAAGTGTAAGGGGTATATCACACTATGTCTTACTAAACACATGCTATAATAGTAAAGCTTTTCAAAACAAAGTAAGCTTTCTCCCCCAAAAAGAGAGTAAATAAAAGTGGGGCATTGAAGTCACGTGGTGCGCAAACGAACAATAATAGAGAGCTAACGGTGAGTGGAAAGACAACCTGTCAAAGGTTACCTAGAACACGCGAGTACATAAGTATATGTAACCAAAAAGTTTAACAACCCTACATGCTCAGTATACACATTGACCCAAGGGTTTTTGAAAACAAAGACTCATTTGACCAAGTTGCATTTGACCCATTGGTGACACGTTAATTGAAATCTTGTTTGATCAACTATAGCCACACATTACACATGATTATCATATAAGTTATTCACGGATGCCAAACCATCAATCTTAAGTTCTCACAAGATCATCATACAAACATAGATTATCATGAAACACATGCAAATCTAAATCAAACATCATGCTTAACACAAATATGATTACATCACAACTAATAAATCATACATTGAGTTTAATCATACACTACATGCCATGTGAAGCCACTGACGACTTCACACCCTAAACCCTACCAATTCTACTAAGTAGGGGCCTCAGATTCGCAGACGTGTATTGTGACATCCGGTAATTTTCCGTTACCAAACTCCGTTAGTTCCGTTAAGTCTTGCATACACGTGTCGGGAGCACACACAAGTTGTCGTTGAACGTTGGTGACTTAATAATAATTAATAATGTGAAACAAATAATTTCTATGTTGATTATTAAGTTGTGCTTATGGGTTTACGTGATTTAAATATTATTTGTGAATTTTATCACGTAACGTGGAAACGTGTGTGTTTAATCCGTATGTTTTGTATCTAGTGAAGATAATGCATATGATTATTATTGTTAGTTTATATGCTTATTATTCTAGTTAAAAACGCTTTAAAAAAGTATTTAAAAGTCTAATTTTTATAAAATACAAAATGCAAGGGTTTAAAGGGTAATTATGCAAAATTAAAATTGATTAAAACACAAAACTCTAACCCTAATAGCCCCATCGGCCGCGACCTGCACTCCCTCTCCCTCTCCTCTTCGAATTCAGCCCAAGAACAAGCAATCACCCTCGGATTTGATCGATTTCAAGTGATAGAACACGTTAGAACCTTCAATTGCAAACTATTACACATTTAAAGGTTAGATTTTTACATGTTTTTGATGATTCTTCATGTTGGCCGAAAGCTCCATTCGAAATCTGCAATTGATGGTCGATTGATGCTTAGTTGTTGATGTTAATGTGTTTACTAGATAGATTACATGTTATTTAACGTCAAGTATGCATAAAGATTGGATTTTTGGGTGTTCTTTCGAGTGATGAACCCTTAGCCGAAAGTTTGATGCAATTTTGATCAAATTGGATGTTGAATGTTGGTTGTTTGATGTTGTAATGATGCTAGTTAGGTTGTGTGCATATTGGTTAACGTCAATTTTGCAAGAGAGCTTCGATTTTGATTCATGGTTCATAGGTTACTAAGAATAGTAACTTTATTTTGCATGAATTGATGATTTGATGATGTATGAATGTTATGGATGTGTTTGTGATGATGATTAGATGCTAGGTTGATGATATGAACAATTTAAAATCAAGAAGATGTCTTATAGTTCATACATTGCTAAAAATAATAACTTTTGGTGTTGAATGTTGATGAATCATGATGATTAGGTGTTGTTGATCATGTTTAGATGTTGTCATGGACTTGAATTGGTATGTAAATGATGAATCCATGAATGTCTTGGGTGTTTGATGAAATTGGGATGTACTTTCCCAAAAGGGAAACTTTATTTGTGCAAATCCTTGAATTGGATGATTTGAGCATGTTTGGGATATTAGGACCATGTTAGTATGTTCATGGATGATTTCTAAGGTAGTAGAATGTATTGTTTGGATTGTATGAATGTTTAGTTGGTTAGTTATCTGATTTGGCCTGTTTGTGGGAATTCATGGTAATGGGTCATATGGGTATGTTAGGACTATTGTTGGTTTGTGGTTGATCATGGTTGAACATTTTGGATGATATGATTTCTGTTAAATGGTATGTTGATGATCATCATACACGCGTGCGAATCTGAGGCCCCTACTTAGTAGGAATGGCAGGGTTTAGGGTGTGAAGTCGTGAGTGGCTTCACATGGCATGCTGTGCATGATTTGATTCTATGTATGATGCATTGGTTGTGTTGTAACTATGTTGAGCATGATAATTGTTTGAGATTCGCATGACTTGTATGATATCTGGCTGTATGATGATCTAGTTGGTACATGTGATTAATGAAGTGTTATATGTAATCAGTTTGTATGTTAATCATGTGTGATGTACTGTTATGCTTGTTTGAATGAAATTTCACCTATAATGTCACCAACGGGTCAAACGGGTCAACTGGGTCAAATGTGTCTTGTCTTTCTTAAACCTTGAGTTCCTTGGTTTGTAGAGCACTTAGTGTTTCGTATTGATTCTGTGTATACGTACTTATGTACTCATGTGTTCTAGGTGACCTTTGAAGGTTGTCTTTCCCCTCTTTCTTTCAAGTTAAGCTCTAAGTTAATTCTTGCGCGTATCAGGTGAGTTCATGCCCCACTCTTTTACATACTCTCTTTTGGGGGAGATAGCATACTGGTTTTTACAAACGCTTTATCATGATAAGTTGTGTATGGTATAATATAGTGTTGATTACCATGAAAGTCCTCACACTTTCGGATTGTTAATAATGATGGTTCGGGAAATCTTGGGTAGTACTACTGGGTCTGACGAGCCCCACCTGTGCGACTCGAGGTCAAACGGGTGCAATATTGTCCTAACGAACATTTGTCACGACCTGGTAAGTCGTGGCAGGAGGCAACAAACGTAACACAGTCAGCTTCAATCGTGAAATCACTATGATTATTACTATTTGTTTATAGACTAGCTATCTATTACAATACACAATCTTATATTTTGCAACTATCATTGGTTTATGTTTAAACGCAAACTCTTGAACTCACCAACCGTTGTGTTGACTCTTTTAGTACGCTATTCTCAGGTTAAGGTTGCTATTGCCTAGGAGCACGTTACACGGGTCAGCATCATGGTGTTTGGCAGCATGTTATGAAACATTGTTTTGGGTTAAGAATGTTTAAACATCGTGTTTTGGTTTTGCTTAATACTTGGGCGCGTATGTTTGCGCATTTTCAAATCATGTTTCATCGTTTTGGGTTCACTAGTTTATTTAACGCTTCCGCATGTTTTTAAAGTTTGAATTTTGGTTGGTTTTATTTTAAAAGTGGCATATAGTGTCGTTCTGAGTAACTATTGACTGTGATCCTGGTTTGTTCACACACCTCGCGGTAAAACTCCGCTCGTGGATTTTGAGGGTGTGACATGTATGATGATCATTATCACATTACTTAGCAAGATTCACACCAACTAACATACACAACAATGATCTATTATAATCCCAAACATGGTTCCATGATCTCCTAACATAACCCAACATCTTGTAATATTCCATAAAACCTAGATTTCCAAGTAATCCATCAAGTATCCATACGACTCAATTAACGCATTGTAACACTTTAGACATCATCAAAAAGCATTCTAGCATGACCCTAACATCATAAACATGCCCAATTCACAATATTTAATGATTCACGTCAATAAAGTTTCCCTTTCGGGAAAGTAACACCGAAATTCAATCTATCATCCAATTAATTCATAAATTCACCAACTTCATACCTAATCAAGTTCAAAACAATCATCTAGACATGATAAACATCATCAATTCATCATAATTCCCAAATCTCATACATAAAGTTACTACTTGTAGTAAGGTATGAACAACACGTAAATTTCATAAATTTCTTGCATAATCCACGTAAACTAACATCGATGCTATACAACTAACATCATATTATCATTAACAACATCAATTCTGACTTTAATCATGTTAGTTGAACTAGGGTTGTTCTTGAATCAAAAACTATGAAAAAACAATCAAAATCTAACCTTTAATCGTGTAATGATCAAGAATTGGACTTGCTAACGCGTTGTAATGATCACGATAGCTCCAAAATCGAATTTTCTTGGTGTTCAAGGCTTGAAATCGCAAGGATGGGGTGTTGGGAGATGGTTTACGGCCGATTGGGGTTAGGGAGGCTAGGGTTGGGTTTTTGTTAAACTTAACTTATTTGAAAATTACCTTTTAAACCCTCTTTTGTTACATATCATAAAAATTAATCTTTTAGCACTTTTTAACAATTTTAACTACAAAACACAAGTATTATTAATCAACAATAATAATCATATATATTTTTCAACTAACCACAAAACACATGAATCAAATATCACATGTTGTCACGTTACAAAGTAAAATTCACAAATAATATTTAAAATCCATGAATAACATAACCACAAATTAATAATCAAAATTATTAATTAAATTATTATATGTTAACCATGGTTAATTATTATTAGGTCAACAACGTTCAACGAGAACTAATGTGTGCTCACGACACGTGTATGCAAGACCTAACGGAACTTACGGAGTTTGGTAACGGAAAATTACCGGATGTCACAATATATTCACGATCTGATGCGGTACCATGTGCTTCAACCTCATTTTCATCAGCATCAACGTGCACATGACAATTTCGAAACGACACATTGGGTTGATCGTATTGTGTAAAAAACTCATCGCTGACTAACATCAACAATCAAACCTATACATAAACAAGTATCCATGTCACAAATCTATTGACCAAAATCAATATTCAAACCTAAACATAAACAAGGTTTCAAGTCACAAATCAATTGACCAAAATCAATATTCAAACCTAAACATAAACAAGCTTTCAAGTCATAAATCAATTTACTAAAATCAAAAATCAAACCTAAACATAAACAAGCTTTCAAGTCACAAATCAATTGACTAAAATCAAAAATTAACCCTAAACATAAACAAGTTTTCAAGAAAAAATTAAACTTAGATTTAAAGCTCAGAAAGAACCTGATGGAGGAAGGCGGCAGATGGCGGAGGAGAAGGCAGCAGTTGCGGTGGAGGAGGGGAGGCGGGGAGGTGGCTGAGAGGGGAGGAGGAAGAGGGGCGCGGCTGAGAGGGGAGGAGGGAGGAGGGAAGGGCGGCGAGGGAGGAGGTGGAGGTCAGGCGGCGGCGACGAGGAGAAGGTGAAGGAAAGAGAACCGATATAGGCTTGGGAGGGAAAGAATGTCTGATGATTTTTAGGGGTTTTTTTGGTAGGGGAAGAGGTTAGAAGAGATGTGAAAAGAGTGAGCAATGTCTTCCCCAAGAAGAGGTGAGAAAGACCTTTTTAATGAAAGATCTTCCGGAAATCAAACAGTCTGTCGTCTCAAAACGTCTTCTCGCGTCTACATGCGTGCAGATGAAGAGGTGGAAAATAACTTTTTTTTTTAAAAAAACACCTCCTATGTCTTCAATGCACTTAAAAAATCTTGTTTGTTTTTTTCTTATAATTCATTGTATTTTTATGTATAGATTTTTCATCTCACCAAATATGGATGATTGTTAGGTTTTGAGTTTTCATCAAAAGTTGACAAAGATTGAGTAGTGAGTATCATAGAAACAAGATGAAACTGTTAAATGGGATCAACAGTATCAGTATTTCCCTGTAATATGCCAATGGTATTATGACCATAAAGACTGAAGACTCAAAACCTTACTGCAACTAATGGATGAAACGACTGCTTTATTTTAATTCCATCAGTTGTATTTTACTAATGCTTTGCATGTTTAGAGTTTTCTATTCCTATTCAAAATTTGACCAATTCAGATTCAACTTGTTTCAACTCAAAACAATGAATTAATTATAATTTGAAGTAAAAAAGAGCAACCATGCAACAGAAGCTTTGACTAAAATAAAAACAATAATCACAAACTCCATATAGTTGGTATTTAAAGAAAATAAAACAAGAATGAGGTAAAAGAATAAAGTTACAACATGAAAATGTAACAAACACTAGGAAACTGTATAATCAACATGTGCGGGAACATGGCAGCAATTTGTGTTTAGGTCCAAGGATCATCCCAGCCATTAGGACCCCCACTATTAACAAAACCCATTATCGCTTCAACAGCTTCAGCAACTCTATTAGATAGAGAATGGTTTCCCCACTCTATCTCAACTTTCTCTGCACCCCCCAATGCTCTACACAATCTGTAGCGACAACGTGATAGACGGGATCACACACCATCCGTAGAAATAACAAGTGGCAATTTCTTGCATTATTATACTTATGACTGCCAAGTGGGTCGACATGGATTATTTTTAACTCTAACAGGTCAAACGCAAAAAAATAAAGAATGTAACTTCAAAAACGAGTCAAATAAGTTGAAAGTCATTGCAAGTGTACCTTTAATGCATAAAACCGCCTACATCCATTAATCCATAAAAGTTGGCTATTGGTTAAAAACATGATTTTTCTAATCACATTTTGACACGCTTACTATTTATTAAAAAATTATCTCCCAAAAGTATCACAAGTCAAACCTAACCTTGACCTATACCAAAAAAATCCTGTTTTGAATTGCACAGCCCATCCCATCAGCTCTTACACACAAAAAATCACCCGTCTTTACAAAAATACAGCCCATTTTGCCACTTCTAAACTATATATCTATATAAATTTGGTCAAGTGAAACTAAGAAGTCCTTGCACTTGCCTTTGCACCAATGCTTTCTTGTCAACATAATCTGGTACATATTCATCAGCCATAGAATATATCACCTGCAAAATACAAATTATTATATACAATGTACATGATTAGAGAGGTGGATCTTGGAGCAATGATAAGGTTGCTGCCACATGACGTCCCCAGGTTCAAGTCGTGGAAACAGCCTCTTAATGCGATGGTAAGGATACATACATCATGCCCAAAGCCACCCCCCAAGACCTCGCACATGTGTGAGCCTCGTGCACTGGATTTTCCCTCATGCAACATGTAATTGGGAATCTGTAATACTTTAAATGGACATGCACATACCTGGCAAGGTGTGTTACACATGTGACCAAGTCTCTGTTTTAGTTGGTCATCACTGAGATCCGAACTGAACATGTCATCATCACCCATGTATGCACACAGGGAGTGAAATCTGCAGTGTCACGGGTTCATTAGCTACAGAAATACTACACTAAAATAATAAAGTCCCTGTTACAATCCACCAACTTGATACCAGAGAATCCCTCTGAAAACTTTTCAAGTTCAGACATGTTTAAAATTTCTGGAAATTACCAAGGTTTCTTGAATTTTAGAAGGTCCCCATGGTAAACATTACAGTTTTCCAAACCTTTTAAGTTTCCATAAAGACAATGGATAATGAGTTTCAATGGCACTCATACATATAGACAATCATACCCAGTAAAACCAAACATTAGGGAGCGTTTTGTGCGTGTGTGGTGGGGATGAGGGCATATTACAACTTCAGTTACACAGGTTTTAAAACACACCTATAAGCAGTTATTGGAGAATCTTCATTTGCTTCCCTGGGCAACAACTCAGATCCTCGACCTTCACTTATTAGTTTTGAAGCCAAATCAATCATTGCAGCAGTCTCAGGGAGAGTTGCTCTGAATTCCCGATCACTAACTGGAGCCTGAATAATTCGATGATCAGTCAATCTTTCAGTAATGATTTGTTTGAAAAACAGGTATAAGCAATTGATGTGGGCACAAACCTTTAACAAGACACCTTGAAAGTCAACACGAAGTCACGAATAAATATGAAAAGAAAATTTAAATCATTAGAAAGCCTTTGTTAAGGGTGTCATTTCTTCCGTTTTGAATACAATTGCAATGTGGAAGATCAACTCAAGCATTACAATCCTTTAGAAGTGATAATTACAACCCACTTATAAATGGTTTGATTTGGGTTATTTGCTATCTAAGCCAAACAGGTAAAATTAAAATAAAAATAAAAAATAAAAGTAGCTAAAAAGGAAACACACAGAAAGTCATCCAAAGATTTCAAAACCTCAGCTAAGGTGTAGTCCACAAAGGTAAAAAATGGTGAAGACTAAAGGTAGAAAAGAAAAGGTGGGGACGAAAGAGGACACCATCAATCTTCACAACGTCTCCAAGGATGGTATGTTTACTGTTTACAGCCAATGAGTTTGATTCCTTGATAATGTTCTGATGCTTGATTCGCTCTTTTAATGTTGTTCGATTGTGTTTCAAACTTATCAAATTTGAAATTGCAGTTGTAATTCTTTTTCAATGTGCTTGTACGTCTGCATAATGTGTGGATCAAGTGAACAGAGATAATGTTTGTCTGTTCAACATTTGTTGCGTGTGCACTGTTGAATCGGATGTCACTGTTATTTAAGCAATCATGTGAGGAATTCCGAAGTTTGTACTAGTTACTTTAGGAGATTACTTTCTGTGAACTGGTATATTTTTCATTCTTATCTCAATCTGAACAAGGGAACCTCTAGCTTCATGGCAAACAACCTCCTCGATCACATTAAGCAGAAACATAAACTAATGATGTAATTGTAGAGGTAAAAGAGAAATTCTTATTATCAAATAATGTAGATGTGTATATATAGACAAAGCTAATAGCTAATGGACTTATTGCACCTATCCCAATATATATTTTCCAAAACCCCCCCTTAGTTGGATATATATATGTCAAAAGCTCCGAGCTTGTTAAAATATATTTAACCCGAGAACCTCTAAGAGATTATATAAACGTGTTTGCTAGTTTCTTTTTTTGAAAAAAAAAATCCCACTCCTGAATACCACCTAATTAAGATGACTTTGGTTTAATTAAGATGACTCCTATAGATTGCCGGAGAAATATTTTTGATGATCAAAAAAATGAGATGAGTAGTCATGAAATACCTGTTCAGACTAGGAGAATAACATTTGTAGCCCTTATGAAGACGCGAAAAACATAGAGAGACACATTTTAGGTCTTTAGGAACCAACTTATCTCAACCAGGATCCAATCAACGAATTAAGCAGACACATTGAAAAGGATGAAGATGAGGATGGTGAGAGGCTCCACACAATATGATTGTATGTTTCTGCAGCTCGTCACAAACGCAGAAGGAAATATAAAGATACTAGAAGGAACAATAACACTTGGCATGAAAAAAGAAGGTTGATAAAAATAAAAATAAAAATAAAAACTGGAAATTTAGGTACCAGTGAAGGCGGTAGCCGGTGGCCAGCAAAAATGAAGCAGCGGTTGGGTCGGAATAAACACAGTGGTGCTGGCAGTGTAACCCCACACGCCAGAAAAAACCGGCAGAATTGTACAAAATAGTGGTTGAAATCAGTGGTGTATGGGACTGCCAGTAGTGGAGTGGTGGTTGGATTTAAAAATGGAGAGTATTTTATGTGGGTGGTGATTCAAGTTGTGTGATATGAAGAAAACCAATATAGATGAGTAAACTAGAAAGTCATTGGAGTTGATATATGACGGGAAGTGGCTTCCGGAGTTGATACACGGCACGGATTGGACTTCTAATGCTCTTAAACCATGTTAAAGTAAAGCAAATGTTTTTATTATAATATAGCATATAAGTACATATAGACACAGTACCAAGAACACAAAAGCCCGTTTGGGTAAAGGTAAAACAAATTTTATTACAATATAGTGTATAAGTATCTATAGACAGAGTACCAAGAACACAAGCTTGCTTAACTGTTAGACTTATGACAGCTAATTCTAATATATATTTAACAACAATACTATGGGTTTGTAATCATATTGAACACAGTCATAAATATTTAAAAGATGGATAAAATGTATTTCCTTGTTTTTCACTTGTTAATCAACCTAGTCCGCTTTACTACATCTACTCACATTCAACATGAAGGTCTCGTCAAGACTACAATCTTCAGACACAAACGTACAAAACAAGCCAAGTTGGATGGATAACTAGTACCTGTAAAATAGCAGCACGAACAGCTCTCGAGCATGCTGCATTGGTACCCATATAACGAACAATATCCTATTTAAGAAATTTATATAACTACATGCATATAATTTCAATTAATTGTGATTTCAAAAAAAAAATCAAAAGCACTTACTTGACACCCTGTACTGTGCCCAAGCAGCACCACACCCTCTGAGTCTTCTTTGTTTATTAAGTGACTAATCAACTGATCAAGCTCCAAGGCATCCTTTAATATAAAGAAGCAAAACCAAGATTTAATGGACTAAACAAAGAGATATTAAAACAAACAAGTGACCTATGGCATTAATCAATACTAAAAGTGGCAGTTTCAACCCATTTGGTTATGAATGGTTCGATTGCAGTTTTTTTTTAAACTAAGACAGATTAAGTAAAGAGGAACGGATCAAATGGATTGAAAAGCACCCAAAGTCCATTTCTATATAACAATATAAATTACATTTTAGTAGTATTGTATAACCCAACATACCAATGTTGACCCTCCTTTAATACGATAACCGTGTTAACTCTTTAAGATCAATCAATATCATTATTTTTTGTTGAAATAGCATCACTAACAAATAAAAAATATGTTCCTTTATATATAGTGTATATTCGTAAGCATAAAAAAGTTTACACTAGTGTAAGTCACACTAACATCTCGTCAACGTTTAAAAGAACGGAATCGAGCCTCGAGGCGTTTTCCCTTTGCCTCACGACACGTAAGCCTTGAGGCGAAACGAGGCGTAAGCACGATGCGGAAATAATAAATAAATATAAAAAATATAATTCTTATAAAAAATAAGCATGATTTATCTAATCACATACTAGTGTTAATAAACATCAACATATTGATTAGCTATCTTGCAAACAATTCAACATGTTACTTTTAAAAGACAGTACTTCATAAACAAAAATGTCAAGAAACATAAAGGAAAAGAAAGGCAGAAAAAGAAGAAAAGAAAATGTTGGATCATACGAGGCTGGTGCAACCAAAACAACACTTAGAACAATTTTGTGTACAAGTTGAAGAAGTCTTCCGAAGACAAAACTACTCTTCCGCAGCTATTTCAAAGATCTTCTGAAGCATTACGTCTGAAGAGCTTCCGGAGGAAAAACTAAGTCTTCCGAGACTAAGTTGTTTTCCTTCCGAAGTATATGAAGAACTTCCGAAGGATAGAACAAAGTCTTCCGAAGACCAAGCAGTTCTCCTTCCGAAGTATTCACACTTAGAAGATCCAAGATAAAGTCTTCCGAAGAATAAAGTCATAAAGACCTGTAGAAAATTCGGAAGAAGTTGTTTCTTCTGAAGTATAAATGGCCTCGGAAGAACTTATTCTTCCGAAGCCATTTAGCTTCGGAAGAATCAACTATGAACCAGTGGACAAAAGTATGGTCTGT
The DNA here is from genome assembly GCA_025506505.1 of Flaveria sonorensis. NCBI lineage: Eukaryota > Viridiplantae > Streptophyta > Magnoliopsida > Asterales > Asteraceae > Flaveria > Flaveria sonorensis. The sequence goes on from CM046426.1 coordinate 29,661,113, forward strand.
CTAACAGACTTTGATACATTGCATGGTGCTTTTCCTAACCCATGTAGTTGACCATACTTTAATCCACTGTTCACCTTTTCAACTTAGTACAGATACCATTCTTAGTTGGTGCCAAAAGGTAAGTCATGGACCTGTCATGACTACCTTATCTAGGATATTATTTTATCTTAGATACTTTACTTCTAGCAATGTAGTATTTGTCTAGTAGTAGATTCCAGCTGGTTTTCCAAGTATAACCGGTTGTAGATAGTAGTATATATAGTTTTTCATTATAACTTATGTAGTATGAGCTTAAGAGTCTTGTTAAGAAGTAATATATACAAGTATCTTGAAAACCATTCTCTTGTTCATTAACTTCGTATATTATTATCAACTTTAGTTTGAGATTCTGTGTTTCATCGATCAAGTGAGACTTAGTGAGTTCTGTGTTTAGAGTCAAAACCGATCCTGAGAAAACACACACTAGGAAAAAACAACAAAATAAGAAAATATTTAAAATAACAAAATAAATCAAAAATATATTTATACAAATAAACATTTGTAAAGAACTCTACAGTTACAAGTCAGCACTTCTACAGTGATTAGTTTGAGCTACAGTGACTAGTCATGCTAGTACTTGAAGACTTGTACATTTACTTTCTTTTTGTAGCATTTAATCATCTTGTTCCCCTTCCCTCTTCATCCTCCTTCACTCCTTAAAACATCTTTCGGTAACCTACAACTCCGGCGACTCCGGCAACCTGCAACTCCGACGACTCCGCAACCTGCAATTGTGTCCTCACCGCCTGCCAAAATTTTCGCCTCAACTGCTCAAATCATGTCCCGCCTCGATGTTTCTTTAACGCCTCACCCCTTTGAGGCGTACATACCAGATGAACCCCATGAGGGGCCGCCTCATGTACGATTTCTTACCGCCTCGCCTTGAGGCGTACGCCTCGATCGTTTTTTTAAACCATTCATCTTGTAAATATTTACACATGTAAATGTAATATACACCACTATATACTTTTTTATGCTTACGAATTTAAACATATACATAAAATAACATATTTTTGTACGTGTACCAATGTTATTCCAATTTTAAATAATAACGATTTTAATTGATGTTGAAAAGTTAACACGGTTATCACAATAATAAAGGGTTAATATTTGAACCCTCCCTTATATACATATATATAAGAATGCATTGTATTGAGAACCAGAAATATGTAAAGAACTAGTAAGAACCGCATGAGCAATGCATATAACAACTCAATAAAAGTGGTAATACTAAAAGATAACGGTTTGATTCTATCTTTTCATCGTTTCTTTAATTTATCACCTCCCTTCTCAATTCTTTTAGAAAAACTATAAAATGTTCATATATGCAATACAATGTGAGTGCACATATGCACTTCATCAAAAGACTAGATATCGTATTTTTTTAAAATTTATTATAAAAGTAGTAAAACTACATGCATTTGATATATTTATATAATAAGTTATTCTTTACAGATATATGGTTCTCAATTGAATGTCCCCTATATGTATAACCAGTTATCGCAATACACAAAGGTAACAAAGAAACTTTACCATATATATACATATATATATATATATATATATATATATATATATATATAATTATATATGTGTGTGTGTGGTGTGTGTGTGTGTGTTGTATGTGTATATATTGTATGTATGTATATGTATATGTATATGTATTATATGTTATATGTATATGTAATGTCTATGTATATGTATATGTATATGTATATGTATATAGTTATGTATATGTGTGTGGTGTGTATATGTGCATATACATAAATACATATACATACAACACAACACACACACACAACACACAACATATACATATACATATACATATACATATACATACAGATACATATACATATACATATACATACAACATATACATATATATATGGTGTGTGTGTGTGTGTATGGTATATATATGTATATGCATATGCATATGCATATATGTATGCATATATGTATGTATGCATATGCATTATGCACATGCATGTATGCACACATACATATATGCATATGCATATGCACATGCATATGCATTATGCATATATGCACGTGTATGCATATATGCATATATGCATATGCATATATGCACGTGCATATGCAATATATATATGCATATATACACGTGCTATATATGCATATATGCATATGCACTGCATATATGCATATGCATATGCACGTGCATATATGCATATGCATATGCATATATGAATATGCACATGCATGCATATATGCACATGCATATGCATATGCATAATTGCATATGCATATTCATATATGCTATGCATAATATACATATATACACACACAACACACATATATATAGGTATATGTTTATATGTATATGTATATGTATATGTATAGTATATGTATATGTATATGTATATGTATATGTATCTGTATGCATATGCATATGCATATGCAATGTAATGTATATGTATATTTATATGCTATTAATGTATATGTGTATGTATATGTATATGTATGTATATGTATATGTATATGTATATGTATATGTGTATGTATATGTATATGTTGTATGTATATGTATCTGTATATATTTATGTATATTATATGTGTATATGGATATCTATATATATATACCACACCACACATATATATATACACACACACATATTATATATGTGTATATATATAGATACACATATCTATATATATATATATATATATATTATATATATATATATATATATAATAATACTAAAAGAGTAACTTAGGGGACACTTGGCACATTTCTAGGCCCCCTAAATTTATTTTTCCCGCCTCTCCTCCTTTTAAATAATTACCTAAATTAAGAAATATTAATAATTTTAATTTTTTTGTAGATTATTTTTTTTAATAAATTAAGAAAGATGTCTTTTTATTAATGTTATTCTAGAAACACAATTTTTTATACAATTAAATTTTTTTTCAAAAACATCTAACTTTTTTTAAAATATAAAATATTTAAAATTGGTATTTTTAAAAAGTAAATTTTTTATAAACTAAAAATAATTAAAATTAGGAGTTATAATAAAAAAAATTAAAAATAACATTTTTAATACGGTTTGTTTTGAAAAAAAAAGGTTTCTATTTTTGGAAAGAAAGTTTAAAAAAAAAGTTCAAAAATTGATATCGTTATTTTATTACTTATAGTTATTACTCATATGTAATTTTAATCATATCTTATTTTAAATTATCATTTTATACTTCATAAAATTTTATTATATTTAATATTTTATTTTTTCAACCTATATAATACACGGTTTATTAAAGTTAGTATTAAATAAATAATAATCAACAACTAATCAGAGATATTATGAACATTTATAGCCCGATCCAGCCCGATTCAATACTATATCGCTATATTTGATTACAGGGTCAAAATAATTCAAAATTGATCTAATTATTGCACATAACTTTTCAGTGTATATTATTCAAATCTTATTTCTTCATACTAATATCCTCACACCCACTTAATACCTAGCTCGCGATTTGACCCGTCAAAAGTATTCCTTTTAGTCTAAGTTTTCTTTGACTGTATATTTCGCTATAACAATAAACAAAGTTAAGGTCAATCTCTGTCAAGTGTTGGTTTATACTTGAAAAAGCCTATTTTTAACGCATGATCAGCTTTGTGGCATCTTGTCACAAGTTAAAAATAAAGATGGATTGAAGTTTTTAGCTTTAGATAATAGTGTAAACCTACTAATGTTACTACAAATGTAGTTTACAAGAATGTGTTTGCTCATTTGTACCTTCTAAATCAAAAGTTGTTATGCCTTATTTAATATATAACATACTTGATTTTATTTTTATTTTTATGTTATTTAATAGTTAACTCTTCACACTTCTGTGTAATAAACGAGTAACTAAAGCTAGTAATATATATATATATATATATATATACATATATATATATATACTATATATATATATATACAATATATATATACATATATATATGTTTATACATATATATATATGTTTATACATATATTATGTTTATACATATATATGTTTATACATATATATATGTTTATACATATATATATGTTTATACATATATATATATATTCTATATATATATAGGTATATACATATATATATGTTTATACATATACATATGTATATATACATATCTATGTATATATGTATATATGTATCATATATATGTACATATGTACATATATATATATACATATCTATATATATGTATATATCTATATATATGTACATATCTATATATACATATCTAACTATATATTACATATGTATAGATATGTATATATACATATATATAGATATGTATAGAATATTATATACATGTATCTATATATAGGTATAATATAGATATGTATATATATATACATGTATCTATATATAGGTATATATAGATATGTATATATATATGCATGTATCTATATATGGTATATATATATATTATATATTATGTATCTATATAGGTGTATGTATCTATATATATTGGTGTATATATATATATATATGTATGCATCTATATATAGGTATATATATATATATGTAGTATGTATATATTATATATTATGTAGTAGTTCTGTATGTATGTATGTATGTATGTAATTGTATGTATGTAATGTATGTATGTATGTATGTA